>NQII01007776.1:0-84880 GCA_002778355.1 Clitarchus hookeri | reverse complement strand
GATCTGTTCAACTGTAGCCCATCAGTTGGCCTTCACGCACCATCGTAGTCGACGTTCACCTCAGATATCAATGGCGCGTGGAGCTCCGCAGTTTCCCGACGATTATTCCCAATGGTGCCATACGTCCACTCACGATACACCTTTACCACAGAGGCACGTGAACAGTTCACAAACTTTGCTGTTTCCAAAATGCTGCCCCCTTTGACCTGAAAGTCTATGATCATCCCTTTTTGCAACTCTGTTAAATTGCTTCCCTTACNTGATCTGTTCAACTGTAGCCCATCAGTTGGCCTTCACGCACCATCGTAGTCGACGTTCACCTCAGATATCAATGGCACGTGGAGCTCCGCAGTTTCCCGACGATTATTCCCAATGGTGCCATACATCCACTCACGATACACCTTTACCACAGAGGCACGTGAAAAGTTCACAAACTTTGCTGTTTCCAAAATGCTGCCCCCTTTGACCTGAAAGTCGATGATCATCCCTTTTTGCAACTCTGTTAAATTGCTTCTCTTACCCATGACAGCAGAAAGTGCACTGTGTACAGCCAGCCTGTCTGTCGCATTATATACCCGCTTCACCAGCCCATGTCACCGGCCATGCGCATGGGCTACATGCTGCAGATGGCACTTCTAGCAGGTGGTCATAATAATGTGATTTGACTGTGTAGTGTACCTAAACATTATTTTTACCACGAGTTATAGCGTTCTATGTATAAAATTATTCACAGGAACACAAAAATATTTAAAACTTTTACTGAGATGTATAAATTGACTTTATTATGTAAAGTAAAGTTACTTTGTAACCACGGGCTATAGCGTTATGTAAATAACATTTTCACAGCAATGCAATTGTACTCATAACTTTTACTTTTTTATGACCATGACATTTTAGTGAACCTTAATGTTATCACATTACCATGAGCTAAAGCGTTATGTAAATAACGTTATTCACAGATATGCAAATATAGTTATAAATTTACTGAGTTATGTACAGTGAATTCATGTGCACCGTAACGTTATTTTGTTATCAATAGCTATAGCGTTATGTGAATAACGCTATTCATGGCAACAAAAATATATTAATAACTTTTACTCGGTTACGTACCATGATTTTATAGTGCACATAATGTTATAGAGTTATCACATACTGCAAAAGTTCTATACTGAATTTACCGAAATCATGTAACAAGCCAATAGGTTACTCCGTAGAGTAAAACTACTAAATATTAATGTCAAGTTATTCACCCTAGGTATTTATATTGTAGATATTTAGATTTTAATGCTTATATGATTTACAAGAAAGAGGACAATAATAATTTGGTTCAGTGGAATTTTTTGGAAAACATCATATTTTAAATTATAGATAAATTTAGGACTAATTTGTATAGAATATCCAAAAGATTTAGTGAGCTATTGTGAAGATAATACTATAATTATACAAGAAAAAAACGAAGTCGAAAAAGTTAACGAATAAATATTATTAAAAACAAAAATTATAACCAAAATATTTATAATAAAGCAATAAAAATTAATCTTTCTTTATGTTTATATGGTGGTGCTTTATCTTATATATTTTTATTTTCATTTTAAAATTTAAATCAATTTCTCTCTTTTATTTTTTTTTCTGGCTAATAATTAGAACTAAAAAAAATTTGGAAGGTTATCAAATTTTAATAAAATATATCTGTCTTTACAACAATATGTTTTTACGGAAATATGTGTTATCATTATGTCTAATTCTTCTTCTAATTCTAATCTTTACAATCTTTACCTTGTAATTTTCCAACTATTTCTTCCATCTTTCAATTATCAATATTTTCTTTATATAGTAAATTGTCTATCTTTAAAAACAACATCCAACATGCAAATGTACTCTATTTTTGGAAAACTAATTCCTTTATTAAAACTTATTACACCATTTGTTTTAATTTCTAGAAATGGTTTATCATTAGGATAGAAAATAATTTCTTAACTTTGTCTATAATTTGTTGTGAATATTCGGGACAAGCACTAGTTGAAGCATTGACCGCCGGAGGTCTTAGAGGTCTTGTGTGTGTGGGCTTGGCGCCCAGTCTGTGTTGTGTTGTGTTGTGGTGTGGTGTGGTTACTACATAACCTCTCTCTGTTATGGTCTCGTAATATTATTACATACGTTTTCTTATATGTGTGTTTTTTATCTTCTTCCCCATATCCAACAACATAATTATTATGTGGAATAAAAATTAATTCTCTTTTTTTTAATAATTCCTAATCTTTAAAAAGTATTATAAATTTATTCTTATTATAGTCTTTAACTTAACAAACAGATTTAACACCATATTTTTCTCCAAGGACTCTACATATCTAAATTTCCTATATCATTTACAACAAAAGCAAATAATTTATACACAGTACACTAGTTATCTAGAAATCTTTCCACAGTTTTGTAAAATAAATTGTTAACTCTTCTTCTGCTTGTTTTATTTTATCTTCTTTTTCTAATAAAATTTTATATNCAGTTTTGTAAAATAAATTGTTAACTCTTCTTCTGCTTGTTTTATTTTATCTTCTTTTTCTAATAAAATTTTATATTCTTCATGGATACATTTTGTTTGTTCTATATAATTTAGATTTCTTTCTCGTGTTTATAAATTTACTAATTCTTGTAAAGTATTAGATTAAATAAAGTGTGTCTCCAGATTTAATAAAACATTTTTGGTCTAGAGTAATAATTTTTTTATTTTATTCATCTTTAACTTTTATAACCTTAAAATAGATTACAATCAAATGTCGAAATTACATCATTTATAAATTTATTTAGATTTTCTTCTAGCAATTTAACTTTTATTCATATCAATTTTTTTGTATTATTATTTTTCCAATAAACATACTGTTACAAATTTTTTTAAACAACACATCTATTTTTTAAACTGTTTGTTAGTTTTTCCCAAATTTCGATAATGCAACAAAATAAAATGGTGCATTTTCAAAATATTTTTTTTTTCTATTAATTTTAAACAATCTTTTATTGGATTAAATTCTTGGTTATTTTTGAAATTTTCACATTCATATAATTATAAATTGTTGCTTCTAATCTTGTTATTCCAATTTCTTTGGCTAACTTAGAATTAAATGTTTCTTGTAATCTTTTATCTGGACAATTTTAAAAATCTGTAATATGGTAACCAAGGAGCTTGTAAATTTGCAAATAAATTTGTTATAATTTTTTACTCTTGAAATGCTATTTAACCCTGTTAAACAATTTTTGCCAACTGTGTTATTATTTTAACAATAACATTACAATTTTCTATAAATTCTCCTTGCATTTCAAAATTAAAATTATTTATTAAATATCAGGCTATTTCTTCTTTGTTAAAAATTCCAGCTAAATCTTGCGTTATTTCTAGATCTAATAAACAATAGTGTTCTTTCCTTAATTCTTCTAATATTTTTGGTAATTCTTCTAACAAAATATTTAATTTTACGTCTACTAGTTTGATTTTATAAGGAATAGCAACAGGCTTTTCATATTTTTTCTCAATAATATTTATATTTTTTATTTAATTTGTTGTAACACCATTTACAGTTTTAATATTAGAATTTAATAAATACGGAAGTTTAGCTTTAACAGTATGTTTTGCAAAACACAATTTTGAGAAAACTCGTCTTAAATAATTACTAAATGATNCAGTTTTGTAAAATAAATTGTTAACTCTTCTTCTGCTTGTTTTATTTTATCTTCTTTTTCTAATAAAATTTTATATACTTCATGGATACATTTTGTTTGTTCTATATAATTTAGATTTCTTTCTCGTGTTTATAAATTTACTAATTCTTGTAAAGTATTAGATTAAATAAAGTGTCTCTCCAGATTTAATAAAACATTTTTGGTCTAGAGTAATAATTTTTTTATTTTATTCATCTTTAACTTTTATAACCTTAAAATAGATTACAATCAAATGTCGAAATTACATCATTTATAAATTTATTTAGATTTTCTTCTAGCAATTTAACTTTTATTCATATCAATTTTTTTGTATTATTATTTTTCCAATAAACATACTGTTACAAATTTTTTTAAACAACACATCTATTTTTTAAACTGTTTGTTAGTTTTTCCCAAATTTCGATAATGCAACAAAATAAAATGGTGCATTTTCAAAAAAAAATTTTTTTCTATTAATTTTAAACAATCTTTTATTGGATTAAATTCTTGGTTATTTTTGAAATTTTCACATTCATATAATTATAAATTGTTGCTTCTAATCTTGTTATTCCAATTTCTTTGGCTAACTTAGAATTAAATGTTTCTTGTAATCTTTTATCTGGACAATTTTAAAAATCTGTAATATGGTAACCAAGGAGCTTGTAAATTTGCAAATAAATTTGTTATAATTTTTTACTCTTGAAATGCTATTTAACCCTGTTAAACAATTTTTGCCAACTGTGTTATTATTTTAACAATAACATTACAATTTTCTATAAATTCTCCTTGCATTTCAAAATTAAAATTATTTATTAAATATCAGGCTATTTCTTCTTTGTTAAAAATTCCAGCTAAATCTTGCATTATTTCTAGATCTAATAAATAATAGTGTTCTTTCCTTAATTCTTCTAATATTTTTGGTAATTCTTCTAACAAAATATTTAATTTTACGTCTACTAGTTTGATTTTATAAGGAATAGCAACAGGCTTTTCATATTTTTTCTCAATAATATTTATATTTTTTATTTAATTTGTTTAACGCCATTTACAGTTTTAATATTAGAATTTAATAAATATGGAAGTTTAGCTTTAACAGTATGTTTTGCAAAACACAATTTTGAGAAAACTCGTCTTAAATAATTACTAAATGATCCACATATTTCTTTCTTAACAAGCAACTGTTTTTTATTTGTATCTTTCGTACAATCTATAAAATCTATAATTTTATACAACCAAAACATTATTGCAAAATGGTTCTACAATTGGTGTAAATAAATTTAATTTTTCAATATTTGTATAAATTATATATCCAATATTTGATACCAGGTTTAAAAAAAGTACAACATATTTTAAAAAATTGAACAAAATTGCAAAATGAGCAGTATAGCCTGTTTGTTTAAGTTTCTGAACGATGCAATTTAACAAAATAGTGATTCACCACGATGAGTGAATCACTATTTTACATTTTTAAACTAACCTAGTATTGTTGAGTTTTACACTATCCTAGGTTTTTTGGATTTTACTCTAACCTAGGATTGTAGAGTTTTACACTAACCTAGGATAGTAGGGTTTTTACACTAACCTAGGATGTTTGGGTTTTACACTGAACTACGATTGTAGGATTGTAGGAATTTAAAGAAACCGTAAAAAACACCAAAAGAATGTAAATTGACTCACCTAGGTAGGGGGCTGGTATAATTCCTCTGACGTTAATAGATGTAAACAAACATATTTTGCAAGTTTTTTCAATATGTTCTACTTATTTTAACATTACACCCTCTTGAATATGAACAAGTTAAGCTGTGTAGGACCCATTAATGTAACTTTGTTGCTCTAGGACGTTTCGTTTAGAAACGTAAACAGGCTATACTACTCATTTTGCAATTTTGTTCCATTTTTTAAAATATGTTGTACTTTTTTTAAAGCTACGCCCCTAGTATATTCGTGTTCTACGTGATTAGTAGAGTAGAAATATATCATAATTTTGAATTTTTTTTGTGTTTTTCAGAAAAGCCCCTAAACTTAATAATTACCTAAAAATGGACCATCGACTACTGACTGCCACTGTCGACTGCACATTGCGAATATGTGTATTATAGTTGGGCAACTCATCTCCGACTGCCAACTGCGCATTGTGAATAAGGCCTTAGGCCCGTATGTGCTGTTCAGACGTTAACCGGCAACAAGGCCGAACCCTCGCATTCCAGATACGCTAAGCATGCACACAAAGGGGCAATACATATAGAAAATAATACTAGAAGTCAAAAATATGCTACCTCATCGTCCAGGAAATCCAAATATTCACGCTGGATGTCTCTGATTCTTTGATCGACGTCAACTTCACCCATTTTACTAACAAGACAATAGCGCACATAAAAGAAACAAAATTCCTATTCCCCAATTCTCACAAGGCATCCGATCACCAAAATCTCGAAACAACACACTTTGAGCGCGAAAACACTTTATAAATGGCCAACGTGAGAAAATATTATTTTCCTTTCATTGTTATATAAAAATAATGGCCTTTGCCACAAACAGCAGGAGGCACTCTTTTCATAGAAATTTTTTCCAAAACAGGTTATTAAGTGTGATTGTACAGCAAGATATATGATTGTAAAACTAAAGTTTGTGAGTTTGTAACGTTAGTAATATTTTTTAACGTGCTATATCAGTGTCAGAACTTTCGTATATCAGTCCAGTTAATAGTAGTAAAGCATTATATTGTTTTAACAATTCCATTTTCAGGAGTGTAAACAATGCAAACAGACAGTTTGAGGGGGTATGCAGTTTTTTCTACCTGAGCTAGGTTGAAAAGCAAATGTTTTATTTTGGAAACTGAAAATTTTCGTGGCCACTAGCCAGAGTGCACAGTAGTAGCTTTTTTTTTTCTGGCAAGTCCACAAATCCCGCAATGCCAACATGAGCTCCTTCACAGTTCTGTAAGCCCTCCAGCATGCATTTTAGTAGCTAAGATGGTTGGAGCATGAGATGCGTCTCTGTGTGGAATGTTCATTGATTGGGATGTTTTGTAGTTCCTTGGATGGTCAGTCCTACATCTGCCTGGTGTCTGTACAGATTAATAGTTATTGAAAGGATGTCTGGCAAGTTTTCCTTCGTATGTCAGCCCGTTTTGAGTTTCTCTGGGATGATGGCCATCGTGATTTACACAGGTGGCTTTTTTTTTTTGCAATTGCATATTCTCCGGGGGGGTGGGGGCGATTTATTTTATATCTCTGACTTTTAATTGGTAGCGAGAACGAAATCCTCCTACTTTCGTAAGCAAGGGATGTTTCGGCAGAGGGTGTAAGGAGCCTATAGCGTTACTACCTTATGAAAGGATGTGACTGGACGCAATTCCTATAACGATCTTTAAGGAAATGTCGATTTAGACCAATTTTATCACTGTATTATCAGGATCATAATCACGTTAATGTCGTGAATGTTATACCTTTATAATAAAACCTTTATTTCCGAAATAATTCTAAGGCATGTTTCTTGCTTTTCTTTNTCCGAAATAATTCTAAGGCATGTTTCTTGCTTTTCTTTTGCGTATGTAAGATCATGTTTCTGCTCGGAGAGTAGTATTCTTAAATAAATGTTTTTTTTGTATAATATATAGGTTGATGTTGCACCTGTAAAAACTAGGATATTCAAATAAAAAAATCCCTATAGGATTTCAATTTAATATAATAATATGAACGACATAAAAAAATACTGTGGTATTTAAATAAAACATTTGTCTAAAAAAATTAATTTTGTAGAACAAATGAAAATATGCCAAATTAAAGATTAGACATAAAAAAAATAACACATAAAAAGAAATTTTGGAGCATTTATGTGACACTGTTATATTGTTGTAGAGGTTTGGACTGTGGCTAACATTGAGCACCAGGGAATGAGACGAGGTGCGGATGGAGCCTTATCGGAATGACATGGTGAAGGAAAAGGAATTATAGCATTGAAACCTAGTGACCACAAATATATGCACACTTTCTTCTCACATAAGAAAAATTTACCGGGGGCCTGCTGAGCATCGAAGACNATAACACATAAAAAGAAATTTTGGAGCATTTATGTGACACTATTATATTGTTGTAGAGGTTTGGACTGTGGCTAACATTGAGCACCAGGGAATGAGACGAGGTGCGGATGGAGCCTTATCGGAATGACATGGTGAAGGAAAAGGAATTATAGCATTGAAACCTAGTGACCACAAATATATGCACACTTTCTTCTCACATAAGAAAAATTTACCGGGGACCTGCTGAGCATCGAAGATGGTTTATCATAGTAGGGTGCAAGTGTTCTATACCACCGCACCAAAAAAAAATGTTTGAAATCTGTGGAACTGTATNCGGTTTATCATAGTAGGGTGCAAGTGTTCTATACCACCGCACCAAAAAAAAATGTTTGAAATCTGTGGAACTGAATGTTGACTACCAGGCCAACACATACATTAGAACACAAAATTACCCCTTCTTAATGTGATTTAATTTCCATGTGTTTTGACAATTGTAATCTGGCAGAATGTTAAAAAAAAATTTCGTAGTAGTGTGCCCAAATTATTACATGGTGTATTGCTGGGACAGGTGAAGGACATGGTACAAAATAAATAAACCACGAAAGTATGAAACAAAAAATGTATATTTATTTTCAAATAATGCATACATAAAACATTTGCATATCTCAAAACGTTGCATGTGCTTAATGATTTCCATCCATCCTATCATGTCTTTGTGCAGTGTAACCAAAGTCTTGCTGTATTAACAATGCTGTGGGCGAGATNGATTTCCATCCATCCTATCATGTCTTTGTGCAGTGTAACCAAAGTCTTGCTGTATTAACAATGCTGTGGGCGAGATGTTAACGAAGGTGTGGCTCCCATCTCCATATTCCTCAGTCAGTTGTAAGCCTTCTTTATAAACGCTGATTCTAAAATCATGGGACAAACATTGAGAGGTGGTAGCGCTCACTNTGATTTCCATCCATCCTATCATGTCTTTGTGCAGTGTAACCAAAGTCTTGCTGTATTAACAATGCTGTGGGCGAGATTTTAACGAAGGTGTGGGTCCCATCTCCATATTCCTCAGTCAGTTGTAAGCCTTCTTTATACACGCTGATTCTAAAATCATGGGACAAACATTGAGAGGTGGTAGCGCTCAGTAAAACAAAAAATTATTGTATAGGAATATATGGACGGGAGTGACGCGTAGAGGCACAAACACAAAAATAACACATGACATGAAACACATTGTTTATTTACAACATCGTGCTAAATGCCTTTTTACAGCAATGTTTATAATAATTGCTCAAAATTGCTACCACCGACAGTAATGCAAGCTTGGTAGCGTCGGTGGAGTGATTGGCGAACACATTCAAATACGCCGGGTATTTCACGCACAGGATAGTCGAGCGACGAGGTCTTCAATGGAATCAACTGGAGTCTCGTAAATGAGGGATTTCAAATGCCCCCATAGGAAAAAAATCGAGACTCGATAAATCTGGCGATCGTGGTGGCCATCGGACTGGCCCACCACGCCCAATCCAGCGCACCCCAAAAGTAGCATCCAGGTAATTGCGAACTTCCATACTGAAATAGGATGGCGCACCATCATGCTGAAAATACATTTGATTGCGAACGCCAATCGGAACATCTTTCAGGAATTCTGGTAAAACCTATTCCAGATATATCCGAAAACAGTGACCATTGAGTCGGATTGGTAGGAGGTATGGGTCTATGAGGTAATCATTCACAATACCCGCCCAAACATTCACAGAGAAGCGTTGTTGAAATGCATGTGGGTGTGTGGCGTGTGGATTTTCTGTTGCCAACACATGAGAAATATGGGCATTGAAAACGCCTTCGTGTGTAAAGGTCGCCTCATCTGTGAATAGCACATGAGCTGGAAAAGCCGGCTGCAAAGCACACTGCTGCAAGAACCATTGGCAGAAAGCCACGCGCAAAGGGTAATCATATGTCTGCAAAGCTTGGACTCTCTGTATGTGGAATGGGTGTAAACGTTCTTCGTATAAAACTCTCCAAACGGTTGGTTGACTGACATGTAGACGACATGCTACAGCCCTTGTACTTGTTCCAGGTGGTTCGTCCACATGGTCCAAGATGACTTCTTCAAGATGTGGTTGTCGTACAGTCCTCGATCGACCCCTTCCATTAGTACTGGTGATAAATGAACCATTTTCACAAAGTGCTAAAACATTTTGTGGTTCGGCATGCATCTACGTGGCAAGCGTTCCCGATAAGCTGTAGCGCTGCTCTGACGTTACCATTAGCAGCACCATACATTAGATGCATGTCTGCCTTTTCGCTTTTCGTAAAATCACCCATCACGGCCGAACTCTCAAGCGCAAATGCTTTGTTCGCTGATGCAGCAGGTCACTGGCGCACCGTTTGACTGCCCTCAACTATCGCTACCATTGTCAGCCAATCATGCCATATGTAGAGGTCGCCAAGCATGCGTGACTGCTAGTAGATGCATTTCCTTCAACTGTTTTAACACTTTTGTACGAAATCACACGTTAAGTATGCTGCTAATGAACATTTTATGTTTCCGTGAATGTGTTATGTTTTTGCGTTTGTGCCTCAACACGTCACTTCCGCACATATATTCCTTAACAATAATTGTTTGTTTTAGTGAGCTCTACCACCCCTCAATGTTTGTCCCATGATTTTATAATCACTCTGTATACACGATTCAGTCTGCAATTTCATATTTACATCGCCNCAAAAAAAAAAAACAATGCTACAAAACCATAAGAAAAAATATGTGCACCTTTTTCACATATGAGTAGCTTGTCATTGGTGCAACACAGAGCTAATTTATCTACAGTCTCTGTATACAGTAAATACTGATGTGGCCATATTGTATTCATGATCACATGCAATGTTCGCTGCTTGTTTAATGTGGCTATATAATCAAAAAATTCTATATTATTTTCCACTATGTATTCCTGGATTGCTTTCTACATTTTCGAAATTTTTTTCACAGTCTTGTACGAATACAATTTCCCTCGGAGACCTACGAATTAGATCGTGGTATCTCTGACCCACTCATATTTTAATATACCAGCGATGTTCTGGTTTTTTTGCTGAAAAATATGTATGGTCGACCAGGCATCAGCTCGTGTCGAATTTGGCAAAGAAAGTCGCATCTGCGACCATGTCGTCGTAGAATTCCTGGGTTCTAATCTCGAACAGGAACGAATCTGTGCCCATATACAGTAGCTCGATGTATTCGCCATACCGATTCTTCATCATGTCATAGTGGAAACTGTACATGAGAGTTTTAGACAGGTTGAGTAATGTGAACCATGTTAATATGGGCTTGTCGAACAATAGTCATTCATGTTGTACATATATATTACGGATAGATTTTCGTCATAAATTGTTCTGTCAAGAAATGTCGGTTTTGCCACGAGTTTCTTCAGTCGTTTCTCATTGCATACCAATTCCATTTTTTTTTTTTTTGCATTTCCTTTTATTTTTCATCAGTTTACCGAAGTGTGCATTTGTTGGCCAATTAAAAAAATTCTTTCTCGAAATCATTTGTGACTGCCTGATTTTTTGCAGTATTTAAATCTATATAAGCTTCAGCCAGGAACTTAGTTCAAACGGGAGCATGCAGTGAATTTCGGTAAGATTCAATCCATGTTCGAGAGCCTGTTTTAGGTTGCAGTAATGGACGATGTAATTTTTCTTGTCTTCCTGGGTTGTTAGAAGTTTTGGCTGTTTCGAGCCGGGCGGGCACTGGTTGACAGGTAGGAACGTTAAATCATGGTGTTCGACATGCTGGGTCGAGGGATACTCGACATCCCTTTTTAGGATGTAACCCGTCCCCCCATCGTTAGGTACGGACATGACATCAATATTAGTATCGAGCCACCTGAAATTGAGCTTTGGAAATGGCAGTGACATGGCCTAGCCATACAGATTGTTGGCACCGAGGTACTGTAAGGAAATGGAAGGCTTGCTGCGGTCGTATGTTTTTGGCGCATTTGTGTTATTCGACACCGCATGATACTTCAAGGACTGGGCCACAGCGCCACGGATCCCTTCCACGACGAACCTATATTTGTCATAGTCTGTGAGAAGCTGTAGCTCGACCCCTGTCATTCGCGACATTTAGTCGAAAGTGAACCCTGATGCGCTGATGTAACAGTCAAATCGATATGTAGGAATACACAAATTTCTGAAATTTTCGAAAACGTTTGACAGAATAAGTATTTCTCAGAATATTCTTTGAGGCTAGTACAGCCAAACTCTTGACATACCTTCTGTGCATGGGCGTATTCCTTGTCGCTGATCACAGAGCCTGTCAGCCTGTTGTAAATAGCCTCTTTCTGTGGAAGCTGCTGCTCGCCCAACTTTTCCCAGCTATCGACATAAATGTTAGGGAAGATGCCTTTTTGCGTGAAGAGAGGCAGTTGGCCAGCACTGAAGAATTTTGTGGTGTTGATCAATTTTACAGGTGGTAAAAACTCGGCCAGGGATGCTAGACTGCGAGCCAGGAACCTAAATGTGTCGATGAATTGGATACAAAATATGTCTCCCTGCTGCTCGGAGAAGGTAATAAATTTTTCGCTCGTGTGTGGAATCATGAAAAAAATTTTGTATCGTATCCCAGCTGTTTTAGAATAAAATTGTCGGCAAATCCTAGATTATGGAAAAACACGACGAGTTTCTTGGGGTGGCGGCACAGTAAATTGCTTCCCGATATACAGCTTGGTGAAGTGGTTGATATCACTCACCTTATAGTTTTCCGGCGTGAATTAAGCACTGCAATAGCAGTACCATGACGCTCTGGCATAGCTGATATTTTCTGCGGAGATGAGTGGCTCCATAGGCTTCGATGTGGCATAAATATATTTTAATTTGTTACCGATATCTACAATCGATTCCATGAAATTTTCTCTGAATCTTCTCCTGTGTATATAATAATAGCGAACTGGCCCGGCTTAGCCCAGGTACAATTGAGTTTTACAGTGATACACTAATAAATAAATTGGGAAAAGACAATTCATTTATGTGAAATCAGAAATGTAAAATTATACTATGTTGGCCTATGTTTTTAACTGATTACGGCAACCCAAATGGAAGGAAATATTTTTTACCCGATAGTCAAGAAGTAGGCTTTCCAGCGTCGTTGTATGAAAATCAAAACATGAGTTTCATCAAGTTGTAGCTTTAGAAATAAGTGTACCTAGGTACTACTTTTTGCACTTGGCTGAGGGATCTTAATCGATAACCAAAGTTAAGCAACGTTCCCAGCGGCACACATTTGGATGGGTGGCATAACATCTGAGCGCTTCTGGACTTTGGAGGGCACGTTAAATATTCGCTCCTGGTTGTTATCGATTGATAGTAGTCGTTAATCCATTTCAGAGGTCCTTAGGCAGCCTGATAACCTCTGACACCAGAGGGAAAAGATATTTCGGTCAGGTTCCCAGCCATTGCAGAATTACGTTTTGTTGTTATTCCACAAAAACAGTACAATTTTCCGGGATAAAAAGTATTCTATGTCCTATTCCAGGACCAAAAGTAACTATATACCAAATTTCATCCAAATCCGTTCAGCCATTATGGAGCTGAGTGGTAACAAACATGCAAACACACACACTGCCTTTCGCATTTATAACATTTGTAGGATGGTCCTGGCTCAGCATGGATGTTGGTGCCTCTGGAATGATGTCGTTGTCGACATGAATATCTACGCAGAAGCTGTACATACGCTTCATGGTTCTGATAGGCATACATATACAAGCAGCTAGTGTCTGCTTCGCAGGTATGGATAGGTTTGGTATTAGTTCTTAAATATTAATACTGTTGACCTACCATTCTCCCCCCGGCTGTGGCATCTCGATTCTTGCTGAGTAATTTTACTTGTAGTATTTTTTATGTTTTTCCAGGCACTATTAATCTGCCAACCCGTAATTTCGTGGCAAATCAATATAATACATGAAGCAGTGCTTGCATATATTAATATTGTGGTCATGGACCATCAATTGGAACCTCACAAGCCGGAGAAAATATTTTACACATCAGTGATGGGCATTTTCCTCTGTGGTCAACAGCAGCAGGTCAAAGTGTTCAGACTTCTCTTTTTCCACCACACATATGGACACGATTTTCTCCTCGGCACTGAGCGAGTACACACTGACCGATACAGCAAGGTTGTTTTTCTCGAAAATTTTTATCTGACAGAGCAGTGTCGAGAATACCAGTCCAGAAAAATCAAATTTTGATCCTAGCTCGTGATAATGCTGGTTGATTTATTGACATTTTCACCTTTCCACAAAACATGCCAAAATCGTCCACATAAAACATATGTGGTCACTGGTGTTTTGCGGGTAATCACAGTTTTTCTGTTCTTCATCTCTGGAGGCAGATCGATATAATATAAGGTGCATAGTTGTTAACTCTGATGTGAACCGCGCGTCATGAGCTCATTTGTGCCCACTCTGACTGACGCAGTTGATCCACTGCACCAGACATACCACGCTGACGGGCTTGTGGGCACGAGTGCGAGTGAGCATTATAGCATCAGTGTAATTGCATCGGTGTTTCTAATTTATTCAGTGTTATTAATAGCATCAGTGTATTGCATCAGGGTATTTATTCAGAGACATTATGTCATCTTAGGTTAATTTAATTCATGTCACTTTCATCTCATAATCATTTTTCAGTGTATTTTGTGCCTCTTCGTTTCGCCGCTTGGCGTCGACTACGCTCAGGTGGTAGAAGCCGGCCAGGGCTTCCTCCTAGTTCTGTCCAGCACTTGAACGCATCAAGACATGTAAGTCTCTCGCTCCGCAAAAGGCCCTTGGTGCCGACATCTTAAGCTGAACTCGTACTCATTGGCATAGACTTCACAAACTGGATCATTTGTTTTATTTGTTATAGCGCCGAGGGGAGAGCGACGTTATTCTCATCGGAGAGTTGTTAATCACAGTCGCGTTTAACATTGTAAAGCCAAATGGTCGCTCACAGTTCCGGTCCTTTAAGGCCACGTGTTTTGTACTGTAGTTGTGTGTATTCATTAAGGAGTCGCAAGGAATAAATAACTCCACAAGCATCGTAAGTGTTTAATTTGTAAATTAATTAAGGCGTGCGGGGCGGCCTACAGCCTCGCCATAGTGTGTGGCGGAGTGTTAACCAGAGTCCCCTAGGTCGTCGACCGAAACGAAACTCATTTCATCAGCTCACCGCAGAGCTGTGGCGCTGGGCACATATTTCATACATCCTCAGCTCTGGTAACACCACTCGTCAAATTGGCTTTCCCAACTAGGGACGGAAATTTCACCAAGCCAGTGCTTGACCACGTCAACTTGGAGCTGCAAGTGATTAACTTTCGACAATGTCCACCCTGAACCATGTTCTTGAATGTTTCTTCCTCTTAGCATATTTTTCCTATACATGATTTTACGATTTCATCAGTATGATACATCGGTAAATTCGCACTCTTGAATGCTCCTTTCTCCTTACCTTCGCCGTAAGGGTTTGATTTTGTACATATATATATATACTCTAGCCACATATTAAATTTCATTGGACCCTGCTCCCTTAGTTCTTTGTTGAAATGCTCAACAATATGTTTCGTTGTGCAAACAAAAAAATTTGCAAATATGTTTTGACGAGCCATCCTTGTTTAGAGCAGTAGGACTTAAGATTTCACCAGAAAGCCATTTCAGCATCCATAAAACCATCGCCATTAACCAACCCAGACCCTGCCACTATTCTTGGGTGTGATGGTTGCTGAGACGGTGGTGGATGCTTATCCTGAATCCTTGGTGCTGCGAGAAGTATACGCGCACAAAGCAGTGAAAGAAACTGTACACATTGGATTTTGGTAGGTGAAGGTACATTAGCTATACAGGTTTTCGTATGCTTCTGCAAACTATCATTTCTAGCAAATGACAATCCACAATTTCCACACTTATATGTCACTCGATCTGATACTCTGCACATCCATTCTTTTTGTGTCTTCGAGTAAAAGGATGAACATGAATGTTTTATTGCAGAAGCGACACTGGTAACAAACTAACAGCGCAGTAGATGGCCCCGAAGTAATTTAAAATGCTGTCGCATGCTGAAAACAGATGTTATCAGCTCACTCTACATAGAAATGATGGAAACTATATCAACTGTACGATAAATAGAGGAATTAAATTGAGGAATGAAAAATGTGTTATGCTCTACATCATTTAATATACATTGAAGAGCAAAAAAAATGATACACCTGCCTAATATCGTGTGGGGCCCCTGCGAGCACACAGAAGTGCTGTAAGACGACAGAGCATGGACTCGACTAATGTCTGAAGGTATGCAGGAGGCATTTCACACCATGAATCCTGCAGGGCAATTAATTTTTATTCTTGAAGACAGCATGTCACATAACTTTTTTTTTTCTGGATGTAAATAATGTTAAAGTGTCTCGGTTTAGGTGTTAAGTAAAATTATATATGATAGCGACACCATTCAGTTCTTCTATCTCTATGGTTTCTTCTTTGTCACAGTATCTTCTATGTTTATCTTGTTCAGTTGTGTTGTGTTGTTCATCCGAGACAATGCTTATCCGATCTTTTATAATGAAGTGCATTTAGTATTCAAGGCATTTTACTTCAATAGGTTATGGGACCAGTCGCTTTATTTGTATGATTTGTTATTCAGTGAATTATTAAAGTTCGTTCGTTTAGTGTGAAGTGTTGCTGAATCCATAGCGAAGATGGAGTTTGCTAAGCACATTAAACCACTGACCAGTGAAGCAGATTGGCCAGTTTGGAAGCGAAAGATTCGTGATTTACTGGATTACCATGAAGGTGCATTAGATTGTATCGATCAGAAGTTGAAGAAACCAGATCCGTTAAAAGGTGACGCAACGAAACAGGAAGTGAAAGATCACAAAGAAGCTTGTGATTTGTATAGAAAAGCGAATAGCTACGCTAAGTCAATGATCATTAGTACGGTTTCTGATGCAGTCTATCAGAAGATAATGGACAAAGATACTGCCAGTGAAGCTTGGGAGGCGTTGAAGCAGCAGTTTGAGGCAACATCAAAAGACCAACTCTTCAAAGTATGTGCAGATTTCTTTTCTTTTAATTGGACATCAGGTGATGACGTTTCCACTCATGTAGCCAAGCTGAGGAGTCTGTGGAATGAACTAAATAATGGTTTAAAAGAAATAAACGAGAAAACTCTCCCAGATCTGCTTCTAGTATGTAAAATTTTGCATATTTTACCATGTTCGTTCGAAAGTTTTAAATCTAGTTGGATGCTGCTTACCAAAGATNTGAGGCAACGAAACAGGAAGTGAAAGATCACAAAGAAGCTTGTGATTTGTATAGAAAAGCGAATAGCTACGCTAAGCCAATGATCATTAGTACGGTTTCTGATGCAGTCTATCAGAAGATAATGGACAAAGATACTGCCAGTGAAGCTTGGGAGGCGTTGAAGCAGCAGTTTGAGGCAACATCAAAAGACCAACTCTTCAAAGTATGTGCAGATTTCTTTTCTTTTAATTGGACATCAGGTGATGACGTTTCCACTCATGTAGCCAAGCTGAGGAGTCTGTGGAATGAACTAAATAATGGTTTAAAAGAAATAAACGAAAAAACTCTCCCAGATCTGCTTTTGGTATGTAAAATTTTGCATATTTTACCATGTTTTTTCGAAAGTTTTAAATCTAGTTGGATGCTGCTTACCAAAGATGAAGTTCGTTCATTTGATGAATTGAATATGCAGCTCTGTGTTTTTGAACGAAATATGAAACCCTTTACAAGTAGTGAGAGTAATAAACCAGAAGCTTTAGTGGCTAGGTCCGATAGACAGAAACAGAGTTGTAATAGCTCAACTAATAAACATAAGCCAAATTACACTGCTCAAAAGTGGAAGCCAGGTAATTGTAATTATTGTCGCCAGCCTGGTCACTGGGTTCGTCAGTGTAGAAAGTGGATTGCAGATGGTCGTCCACGCCCTAATGCTGTTAGTAGTAATTCACAGAGTAATATCGCAGATTCTAGAGCTTCTACAAATACGATTGCTCTTGTGTCTATTCACAATGAAATCTTAGCTGCTGAGCCTAATGCAGAGGATTGGTGGGTGGATAATGGAGCTACTAAACACGTTACAAGTCGTTTAGATTGGTTTAGTTCTTTTAATGAGTTTGAGAACTCGTGCAGTATTAAGGCAGCTGGAGATGAAAAACTAAATGCTGTTGGTAGCGGTGTTATTGAGATCAATTCCATAGTTAATGGCAGGAGCCAACGTTTGCAGTTAAAGGACGTTTGGTTAGTTCCTAGGATTGCTAGAAATTTATTCTCTCCATTATCTGCACATGATAAAAATCCAAATAGCAAGTTCCAGTCAACAGTTACCTCCTGTTCGCTTTCAGTAAATGGTGCTCCAGTGCTGGTGGGCACTCGAGAGAAGAATGGAACATTATATAAGGCAGAGATTAAGACTGTTAGCCCGAGTAGCAGTAGTATCAACATTGTAGAATCAAGTGACCCACTGCAGTTGTATCATGAGAGATGGGGCCACCAAGATAAACGTCACATAAAAGAAAAGCTTGAACGCGAGCTAGATATTAAAGTCAAGCTAGATGACAAAATTTGTGAACCTTGCATTTATGGCAAGTCTCATCGACTGCCTTTTGGTACTAGAAGAAAGGCTTTGAAACCAGGAGAGCTTATGTCAACTGATGTTTGCGGACCTTTTGCTGAGTCATTTCAGAAGAAACGTTATTTAGTTGTATTTAAAGATAGCTACACTAAATTTCGGTATGGTTTTGTCATCAAAGAGAAGTCAGATGTCAAAATTGTTTTAGAACAAATGCTCGCTCATGCTGAGAAACAAGGTCACAACATCAAAGAGCTTCTAAGCGACAATGGTGGTGAGTTCGACAATGCAGACGTTCGAGAGATTTTGCTAAGTAGGGGAGTTACACAGCGGTTGACAGCCCCTTATACGCCACAGCAAAATGGTAGCAGTGAACGAGAGAACAGAACAATAGTTGAAATGGCAAGAACTTTTATGTACTCGAATTCTGATGTTCAGTTTCCACAAGCAATTTGGGCTGAGCTTGTTACAACAGCGGTCTACATACTAAACAGAACGGGGAAGTCGTCAGTAAATGGAGTAAGTCCTTACGAGCTTTGGTTTGGTAAAAAACCAAGAATCAGACATCTTCGTATTATTGGTTCAAACTGTTACTTTCATGTTCCTGTGCAGAAGAGGCGTAAGATGGATAAGAAAGCTCAAAAAGGTTACCTAGTAGGCTACGATGGTGAAGATCGCTACCAAGTCTATATTTCAGAAGATAGGCGAGTCGTGTTATCCAGGGATGTTCGTTTTCAAGAAATACTTTGTGACTGTGTTGAGAAAGTAAAAGTACCTTTCCTGAGCACTCCATCAAAAGAACAATTGGTTGAAGAGGAACTTGTTCAGCGAGAAATTTCAACCAAAGATAAAGAAGATTCAAGTGGTGAAGAGTCCAGTTCCAAATCTAGGCCAGAGTCTGGATTAGAGCACACTGAAAGAGCAGATACCCGAAAACTGCGTGATAGAAACACAATCAAAGCGTCAACATATTATGATGATTTTGTAATGATCATGATAGCTGAAGAGGATCCACAAAGTTTTCAAGAAGCTGTAGGTGGCAAGTATGGTCAAGAATGGCTTAAGTCAATGAACAGTGAGATATCCTCTCTACTTGAGAATGATACGTATGATCTAGAGTACCTACCTAAGGGAGCTAGAGCCCTTCCATGCAAATGGGTATATAGAGTCAAAATGAAACCTGACGGCACCATCGAGAAGAGAAAATCAAGAATAGTTGCTAAAGGCTACGATCAACGTAAGGGCATAGATTACTCTAAAACATTTAGTCCAGTAGCAAAGTTGCAAACTATTCGTTTGATGTTTGGTGTTGTTGTGACAGAGAAGATGCACTTAGTTCAGTTCGATGTATCTACAGCTTTTCTTTATGGAGAGCTGGAAGAAGATATTTACTTGCAGCAGCCAGAGGGATTTGATGACGGCGCGGGTAGGGTTTGGAAGCTCAAGAAGAGTTTATATGGACTTAAGCAGTCACCAAGGTGCTGGAACAAGCGCATTGGCAAGTTTCTGACATCACTCAAATTCAAGGCTAGTGATGAGGAGCCTTGTATGTTCATTCGAGATGAAGGTAGTGTCAAGATAATTCTCATTCTTTATGTAGATGATGGTATCATAGCTTCTACCAGTAGAGTAGAAATAGAGAAGTTTTTTGATCAGCTTCAAGCTGAGTTTAAAATTACATCTGAAGAAGCGTCTTATTTTTTAGGACTACAAATTGAGAGACAGTCAAATTGTGATATAAGAGTGTGTCAAAAGTTCTATGCACAGAAAATACTTGAACGTTTCAATTTTGTCGGTTGTAAATCAGTTTCTTCACCAATGCTTCAGAGTCAAGAGAGTTTGATTTCAGGGAAAGCAACAGAAAGAGCACATCAGTTTCCATATCGCCAAGCAGTAGGCTCACTAATGTATCTGATGTTAGGCTCTAGACCTGATTTAGCCTATTCAGTCGGATTTTTATCCAGATCTCTTGAAAATCCTACTGCTGAAGATATTACCAGACTTAAAAGAGTTTTCAGATATATAGCAGGCACCCTTAATTATGGCCTTCTATATCAGCACAATGCAGAGAAAGGGATTCTTGGCTGTTTTTCTGATGCAGATTTTGGCGGATGCCTCAAAACAGGCAGATCAACAACAGGTGTTTTAATAACTTATGCAGGCGCTGCTGTTTCATGGCTAAGTCAACATCAGTGATCAGTTACCGATTCTATCACAGAAGCAGAAGTTGTCGCTGCTAGTGAAGCCTCAAAAGAAATAATTTGGCTTAGTTGTCTATTGAGCCAAATGAGTAAGTTAAAAGAAGTTCCAGTTCTACAGATAGACAATGCTGCAGCTGTCAGACTTGCAGAAAATCCAGAAAATCATCGTAGAACCAAGCATATCCGAAGAAAGCACTTCTTCATTCGAGAACATGTAGCAGAAGGTAGACTGGTTGTCGATAAAGTTACTTCAGAGTATCAAGTTGCAGATATCATGACCAAGCCACTAGCCGCCCCGCGTTTGCGGATGTTGTGTGACAAGATGGGACTTATATAGAGTTGTATTTTTTTTTGTGAATTTTTATTTAACAAGGGAAAGTGTTAAAGTATCTAGTTTTAGGTGTTAAGTAAAATTCTTTATGATAGCGCCACTATTCAGTTCTTCTATCTCTATGGTTTCTTCTTTGTCACAGTATAATCTATGCTTATCTTGTTCAGTTGTGTTGTGTTGTTCATCCGAGACAATGCTTGTCCGATCTTTTATAATAAAGTGCATTTAGTATTCAAGGCATTTTACTTCAATAAATAAAAAAAATTTTTTTTTGCTATTTTCATTATACGAACTCAGTGATAGCCGATGTATTGTCATGATGACAACTAATAGAAATCCCTAAATTGCTTGAACAACTTATTAAGTTGTTTTAAGGAATGGTCATTTAAGGAATGGTAATTGCTGAAGCTCACATGTATATTGCTCCTTGCATGACAAATCCTTTGAATCCAGTGCCTTATAAACCCAATATTTTATATGGAAAATATGCAGCCGATTATTTAATCTAATATTTATAATGGCCACAAGCTATGTTTGGGTTTTTACTGATGCCATGACATAAAGATTTCAAATTAAGTAATATATGAATTATTTCTTTGGATTAGTATAAGTAAGGCTGAAATGAGCAGTTAGACAAAAATGTTCATTCGCCTGGAAAAACTGGAAAAGTCAGGAAATTTGTTAGTCGAAAATGGGGCATAAATTCTGTAAGAGAATATTCTGCTAGCAGTCAAAGGCCATCAGAGCATGGTTCGCTGGTCAACTCTAAACAATGAGGATCACCGAAAGTTTGTATGTCTAAAGAATGCTTGCAGAAACCTTTCTTGTTGACTTCCTCCTTCCTACTTTTAAGCATACAGTGTCTTTGTAACATTGCAGGGCCATATAACATTCAATACTAAGAATGCTTAAATTAGTGAAACACTTCTGTTACAAAGCAATTCTTAAAAACACTTTTGATGATCTTCCTTTTGAAAATGATCGTTCTCATGAAGTATTTGACACCAGCATTGATAAGAACATTCTGAGAGAGATTTCCACATTCGGAAATGCTGGCAATAATATATTTTCAAAATGATGATGATAAGTGATTATTAATCAAACTTATTTCTAGAAGTAGATCTACATGTAATTTCTTCAACAAATGTGTTAAAAGAAATGCTTCACAACAGGAACGATAAACTAATTATTAAGCATTGAACATGATATAGTGAGAGCACTAGACTTTTATGATGTAATTGAAGACTTTGCCTCATGAAAATGTAGAAAGAAACGGATGCATCATCAGAATCATCATAAACATGCACAAGCTCAAAATTTTTTTTGTTTTCTTCATGATAGTCCTTTAGGTTAGGGCATTCTTCAGTTAGCTCAGACATGCTAACATGTTTTTTCGATGACAAAGACGAAACCTTCACAGCAAATTCTTAGTTGGTCAGCTTGAGGATCGATTAAATCCTCCATAAAACAGAATTTCCTTAAAACTCTTTTATATGCTCCTGTGCATGTTTCAGATTCAAAAACAAAATACCGATAATTGGAAGGTAAGTCTGATCTCTCGGGTTACCTCTTTATTTAAGAATAGTGTCTGGGTTTCTGCTTTCCTCCAAAAATTTAAGTCAACTTTCGTACCTGTCAAAGCTACCCCATTTTTAGTGTATTTATAATTTTAGAGAAGGAAGGACTTTTACAACTGCTGACAAGATTAGAGTAGACTTTTACAATAATCTGTTGATTTAACTGCTTAGTGCTGCTACCACACCGACAAGGTTTAAGGAGTGTGATGAACATGGCATAAATTTCTGCCAAATGGGTTTTCTTGTCTAATTATTTCTTGTAAACAAGTTTATTTGCCACTTATTTTTTATACACAGTCGTAAGATTGTCCTCTGCACATTTTAAGAAGAATGTCATTGCTGCTCAGTGGATCAGTTACTTCTTTAAAAAGTGTTTTTGCTGAATGGCCATGAATATCGCAATGCATTACAAGAACCTCTCACCATTCCTTACATTCCTAATAATGAATGTAGATTGATCAGTGTGTGCTTCATCTGGTGTTGAATCTGCATATATTGCATTGTATGTGCCTGTCCGCCCTACACTTCTAATTTCACCTCGATGTCAACAATGCTTGCGACCTACGACTTTATTGTAGACCGGGCTTTAATAGTTTTAATGCCTACACTAACAATCTAATCCGCCAGGTGGTTTTAAAGAAAATTGACTACGTAACTTACTTAAATTCTCGCGCTAAGTTTAGAGAAATAAATCACACAAATACATTTTATATAACTAAATATTGTACACACGGAATACAAAGCTTCGCCTTCTTGCATAACACTGGATGGTCTCTCACTCTGTCGCACGATACGAATAATTTAAACAGCAACCCCCCAGGCTTCGCAGCCACTAGGATGCGCATCAAACGGCAGATTCTCGACTCGACACCAATCGACAATATTTTCCGAATTGTTAAAGTTTGCATTGATTTTTTTTTAAATTTCGGATATGTAATTTGATTGATGTATAAAGCAAAAAAAAAAAAAAAAATTGTTTTAGAAGGTATAAAGGATAATAAAAATTATGGAATATTACCTGTAGTTTCGTTGTTATAATAGAAATAACCGTTATATATATTTCTGTTTCTGTTACAGTATTGTATTTTTTACTCGTTATAAAAAAAATTAGAAAAGGAGTAAGTCGTTTTGAATTACCTTATATTAAAACTTAATTAAAATAAAGAAAATGGCAGTTTAAAATAATTGTTATTAGACAATTATTTTTTATTCCATAAGACGAAGAGGAAATAGGCAACTGTTACCAGTATTGATGTGGTTAAGCATGGACCGCTTTTCATATACACTGGAGAGTCAAAAAGACTAGTATAGGCATGCATATGAAAATAACAGAGTTATGAAACCAATCAGAGTAACACGATGCGGTCGGCAGTGCAAATATAAGACAATGAGCACCGACACAATATATGCGAAACTAACTAGCACACTTGTAAACAACAAAATAACAGGTCAGACAGACATCACGACACAACATTCACTGCAACCGGAAGGCTGGAGGGGAGCTTCACTCCCCCGCCGAAATCCACAAACACATAAAGTTTTTTTAAATAGGCAGCACAAATGAACAGCCTAAATACTGGTATGATGCCCAACAACCCACATACAAACGGTGCCATGCAGCCGACCCAATGATTTGGATATATGTCGGGGTGCATTTGTCTTTACAAACACCGTGTGAGTTATGGGAGCCTAGGCTCCTGGTCTCACGACATACAGGCCATTCAGTGGCATATGAGGGTTAGTCAGTAAAGTTGCTAGATCGGTTATTGCTGCTACGATGGCAGGTTATCAAGATTTAAGTGAGTTTGAACGTGGTGTTGTAGTTGGCACACGAGAGATGGGACATAGCATCTCCGAGGTAGCGATAACATTTGGATTTTCGCGTACGACCATTTCACGAGTGTACCGTGAATATCGGGAATCCGGTAACACATCAAATCTTACACATCGCTGCTGCCGGAAAAAGATCGTGAACGAACGGGACAAACAACGAGGGATGAGAATCATTAAACGTGACAGACGTGCAACCCTTTCTCAAATTGGCGCAGATTTCAATGCTGGGGCATCAACAAGTGCCAGCGTGTGAACTATTCAACAGACCATCATTGATATGGGCTTTCGGAGCCGAAGGCTCACTCATGTACTGTTGTTGACTGCACGACACAAAGCTTTACGCCTCGCCTGGACCTGCCAACACCACCATTGAACTATTGATGACTGGAAACACGTTGCCTGGTCTGACGAGTCTCGTTTCCAATTGTATCGGGCTGATGGACATGTACGGGTATGGAGACATCCTCATGAATCCATGGACCCTACATGTCAACGGGGGACTGTTCAAGCTGGTGGAGGCTCTGTCATGGTATGGGGTATGTGCAGTTGGCGTGAAATGGGACCCCTGATATGTTTAGATACGACTCTGAAAGGTGACAGTTATGTAAGCCTACCTGTCCGATCACCTGCACCCATTCATGTCCATTGTGCATTCCGACGGACATGGACAATTCCAGCAGGACAATGCGACACCCCACACGTCGAGAGTTGCTACCGAATGGCTCCAGGCATGGGCGCCGGCAGCAGAGTGCAAGGGGGTGCACTTGCACCCCCCTATCAGGAAAGAAAATACATAGAAAAAATTACATTTTTTAAAATTAAGTTACTGTTTTAATAAAAACTGAAGGCGTCTAGGTTGCTGTCCAAATTTGTTCATCACCTTGTCAGTAAATCCAGTATCCTCCTCTACTCTTTTCCTGTTAACACTGAGCATGCACAAGCCACTTAGCCTCGCGTCTCCCATAATTGAGTGATTCCACGTCTTGACACGTCATAACATGCTAAATGAATGTTCAATGCTACATGTTGTTGCTGGAATAGTTAAACCAATATGATTGCCTCACACACCGCTGGATAAAACAGAGTGGCTTGAGGAATTAAATCTGCATATTAAACCACAGATTCATTAAAAACCGCATTATTTGCTTTATTTGTTTTCATCATCTCGTACCATGTGGTAGCCTCAGCAATAAAATTACGTAGAAGACCTCTGTAGAGGTTATGTATATCTTCTGCTATCGCTAAAACTGCTAATTTTTCTAATTTTCTCATATTTTCTGGGTGAAGCTACATACGCGAAAATGTTTTCTTGTGTGTTGAAGAAAATCGATTTTTTAGTGAAGAAATAAAAGAATCTAAGTATGGTATAAATATAGATATTCTGAAAAATTCTTCCACATTTTCAGATGGTTGATTTGATCTATAAGTATGTTTTGCCACTACTCGAGGACGCTTAAATTCAACATCCAATTTTTCGCAAATTTTTTGAGCTTTCTCGAAAATGACTGCAAACTCCATACAGGCATTATCGCGGTGAGATTGAAGCACATCAGTTAATTTATTTACGTGATTGTGTGTTGCCTTTATATTCATACTTACTTCTTGTAATTGATTGCATACGGGTTCAAGTTTGGCAGAATAGGCAGCAATTACTAAAAGTGTCACAATGTATGTTGGAGTAGTTGCAGTCGTGTAGAGCTTATACGCTTTGGTTTTCTTTGTAAAGTTCGGCGCTTCCTGCGAAAGTTCTTCTAAAACTTGTACAATAATCAGAAAGTTTTCAGAAAATTTTCTGATACTTTTGTACTTTGCTGTCCAACACATTTCACAAAATAAAGGTATATTTGGAATTTCATCCAGCCCAACATACTCTCGCTAAAAAAATGTATAATGTCCTTTGTAGTCCCAGCAGTATTTCTCATTTTACTGACAGTATTCAGGTCATTAATGACAAGATTCAATACATAGCTTGCACAGTGGAAAAATAGGGCTGAGGGATATTTATCATTAATAATTTTCTGAACACCATTTATGTGACCTGCCATTGCATCACACCCGTCGTATTCTTGGCCAACAAGTTTATTTAAATCAAAATTACAATCTTGCAGGAAGCGAATAATAGTTTCCGAAATGGCTTTTGCGTTCAATTCTTGTACCGGTACATATCGGAGGAATTCTTCACAAATTATTGGTTTTTTATTATCTTTATCATAATGCAGATAGTGAACACCAATCGATGATTGCTCTGTGCATCAGCAGTCTCATCAGCCAAAACTGAAAAAGCCGAAGCATGTTTCACCTCCTCAATTATTTTGCTTTATAGAACTTCGGAACAAATTTCAATCAATTCGTTTTGAATTTGATGCAACATGTATAATGAATTTTTTGCTCCTGATTCTAAATGATTCTTCAAAATCTCGTCTCCCGAGTCAACTCGAAAACGTAGCAGGTCTGTAAAAACAGAACCCTTGTCCACTTTCCCACGAAGTGGAAGGTCATGTCGCCCGTTAAATAAAATTGTTGATACTATAGATCGAAGTTTTAAACGATATTCTTCAACTTCCTTGTGATATGCCGTATTTAAAGATTATTGAACGCTTAGTACCCTTCTATCCATGATCTTTTCAAATGTATTTGACGAAGCCAATGCGTCACAATGCCATTTACTTGTCGCATGAGACTGTGCAGCTTCATGAAACTTTTGATATTTGAGGCAAGGAGAAAATATAAACTGTCCTTGTAGACCGCGCTGCACTGAAGGTCGAAATAAAACACATATCCTACACAGAGGTCCCTTTGCTATAGCTGAGTAGGCTAACCACGGATATGTGGTAAGCCGTTCATGTCGGAAAGCTCGTTTAGCATCAAGGTTAACGTAATTATTAAAATTGTACGTTTTACTAGGGTTCCAAGGATGTCTTAGTCATTTCAAATGTATATCATCATTGACATGATAACCGAGGTCCAAACACAACCCAATATCCAATAATGAATTAGTTGTGCTTCTGCTAGAAACATCGAGCAATGCATCTGCTTGAAAATCTTTACGTGCAGAGCTGGTACCTTTAAGCAAAAAGGATTCTTATAAAATAAATAAACTAATCAATTAACGCATTCAGAAAAAAAAAATCAAAAAAATTTCATAAAATGATATGATGTATACTTTGCCAATTTTTGTGATAACAAATCAGTTAACATTTAAGTAGTAATTTTAAAAGTTTTTATTAATTTATAAAGCTTTCTATACATAATCATTCTAGAGAAAATAATACAACAGTTTAAATAATGAATGATAAGTTGCAAATTTAGGTGAGACTTTTTTTTTACTATGTTTTATGGGGACTGGTCACTATTTTTTTTCTTTCAGTGTAGTATAACAAAAATGTGAAGTATGTTCTATTATTATTTCGTTGTATTTTATTCTTATGTTCCTTTGTGTGCCGATAATAAACAATACATTAAATGATTTGGTTAGAAACACCAACAGAACAACCTGGACTATTTAGTCTGTCTGTATCCGACCTGGATGTCTTAATATGAGGCGAATCACCTTAATCTGAATGATGATTACGCTTTTTTTTCTTACACAAAAAATGTCTTATGTCAATCATAACTTGAACAAAAATTAATAAGCTACGCAACAAATTACCTAAAAGGACTAAAAATAGAGTCGCTGTTTAAGCAGATTTATTACAGACAACTACAATTATTAATAGGTAGAATTAGAACAGCTTGAACTGACGCGGTCGCAGGCGGTAAATCCCCTGCATCCGTCGCGCGGCAGCGGGGATTCCCCGAGCAATAATGACCACATTGACTATATAGATTAAGTATGTTTTCGATGAGCGAAATATATTCAATCAAATACCCACGCGATTTGAATTTGACATTACATTTATCTACATAATATACATGTTTAATTCTATATTTTATATTAGTTAATAGTATAATGTGTAGATGCAGATGCACCTCCCTGAAAGTAATCCTGGTGGCGCCCATGGCTCCAGGAACACTCTTCTGACTTTAGACACTTCCATTGGCCACCTAAATCATCAGACATGAACATTATTGAGCATATTTGGGATGCCTTGCAACGTGCTTTTCATAAGATATCTTCAACACCTCGCACTCCTATGGATTTGGGGACTGCCCTGCAGGATTCATGGTGTGAAATACCTCCTGCATACCTTCAGACATTAGTCAAGTCCATGCCACATCGTCTTGCAGCACTTCTGCGTGCTTGCGGGGGACCTACACGACATATGCAGGTTTACAAGTTTATTGGCTCTTCAGTGTACAATATAATGCAAAAACTGGCACAACAGAAACCAATATAATTCACTATAATACAACAAAAAACTGCAGACACCAATGGAACAAAAGAGAAACGAATGGAAACTACTAAAATACAACAGAAAAACAGAGTACAGCAGATTAACAACCAAGAAAACACAGCAGAAATATATTTTAAACAAAATTACTACAATAGAACCCAAAATACTATGGCACAACAGAAACCAAGAAACACAACAGAAACAAACAAAACAGAAACCAATAGAAACCTTCATAACACAACAGAAACCAGCAGAACCCAACAGTAAGCAACAGAACACAATGGAAACAAACAGAATATTATGGAAAACAATTAAGGCCACTATAGCATAACATAAATCAATAAGAGGCAGAATAAATAATGGAAACCACTAAAATACAACAAAAACAATATTCCACACATTATAACCAAAAAACAAATTAAGCTACTAGTATACAACAGAAACCCCAATAGTTTACAATAATAAAAACCAACCAAACACAACAAAAACCAACAGACAAAAGTTAATGAATGGAAACCACTAGAATACAATACAAACCAACAGTTTAACCAACCTAATCCACTACAAGTTGTGTACCAATAGAAAACAATTAAAACCATAGTGTCCAGTGTTTTCTGACAACACAAACCTACTGAAACCACTGACATGTTCTCTGTACACTAAATTGTTGTACAACAGAAACCACTGATATCTAATAAAAGCTATTGGGTCACCAATGGAAAACAATAGAAACCACCAAAAATACATTAGAATGATAATTCCACACAACAGAAACCACTGAAATCTCTGTTGGTTTTTGTTGTAAATTTTGGTAGGGCAAAACTTTCACTTATATTGGTAACAAAATATCCTCTTACAATACTTACATGATTACTATTACGTTTTATGATAGGTCTACTGAATACTTCTTCAAAAACTACGTTATCTAGAATTCCCCAAGTACCTAACATGCAGTCATGTGACAGTTTGTTTATGTTTTTGTGGGTGGGAACATTTGTACTCTTTCTGGTCAACCTCGGCGAGCAAATAACAAAGTGCTGTTCTAATGGAGTAGAAAGACCAGTGCTCCTGCAACACGATCAACATACCAAAAATTACCTCTAGTAGCACGAACAGCAAAGAGCGAGATAGAGCGTGAAAAGAGCAGAAGTAGTAGAAAGAACATACCACACGAACAGATCTAAAATATGAGGTTTGTTCTCATGGTGTGCTATTTCTGCTCTCGGGAGCATGTCAGATTCTCCCGAGGAGTATTAAAGAAGTACAAAGAGCTGCTACTCTCGACCTGACAACACAAATGATTAAGAGCAAAAGCATATTTTTTCGTTTGGCAAATGGCCAAAGACGAGAGGTTAGAAACAGTGTACTGATGTTATTTGATGCAAATATGTCTTCTGATGACGAAGAAGACGATGAATATGTTTAACATGCTCACAAAGCTGTAATTAACAATGTCAATGACTTTCACTGTGACGTGGTCGAGGTCACCAGGGCCGGTGGAGTGTAGAATTGCCTGGTGCCACAACTCAGTGGAGAGTTAGTAATGTGGGTGGTTCGGTCGATGGCCCAGGGAACTGTGGATACCTCTGTCAGTTTGAAGATGAAATTGTAATGTTGACCTTATGACGAGACTGTAGGTCATCTTGTATGCCTGAAATATATTAGAAAATTGTGCGTGTTACTACAAGGGTGTGTAGCGCCCTATGTGTCTCGGAGGACAATGAATCAACACTCACGGAATTTATTAAAGCTGTTTACTCACATACTTTTTCACATGTTCAAGAAGTGGACATATGAATATTAAAATAAACGGACCCAGCATTTATGGCCTGCCGGTGACCTTTGCGTGGAAGTGACCTAAGTCAGTGTGGTGTTATGGAGATACGCGGTAGCATTAAAAGCTCTGGTGAGAATGCAGGTCCCCTTGGTACAGAAAATATAGAAATCAAATGTTCCGGTTAATTAAGTTAATATTGCAATGAATTGATATCAGCCTAAATTATGGTATTGAGGGGGCTTTCGGAGCGAACGACCACGCTGCCAGTCTGGCTCAGGTGCTGTGACGAACTGCACGAATGGTGTCGGCTTCCATCACAAGTTGTGTGAACCGATATCATACACCGAGTGTTATAACATTGCATAACAATATGTAACATTATTGCAATGGTGAAAAGGTATATAAATTAAATAAAACACTTTGGCGACACCCCGCTGATTAACAAATGTATGTTCAGGCTGATTTTGTGAAGTTAACAGGGATTGTCACTACACTAAATGAGTTGTTACTATGTTGGAGGACTTTATAGGCAATCTCCCTTTGTGAAAACGAAATTCCCTCTTATAAATTGACATTGAATACACTATTATTCTTTCTTGGGAAAAGTCTCTGTATTACATTTCCTGTGATGTGTTTTTATTTCACTGGCTACAGTGTCGCCAGGTGGCTGTCTCCTGAAGGGATGGACGAGTCCACCTGGGCAAAGGGGCGTGGGTTTCCCTCCTCGATGGCTCTTAATGAAATAAAATCCACCCCTGACTGTAGCTTTGAATGAGATGAAGTTGCATGATATGTTTAGAAAAATGCTGCACACTGTTGGTCGCTCCTAGCACTTCAGCTTTAGCCCACAGACCAGTTGACGCTACTGGGTGGTGCGTTATGTCGCATGTCTTGGCGCGAGCTTCTATGATGTAACGACCAATGGGCCTTGCGCTCAACGGTTGTGGCTTTGCGATAAACACCGTTTTGGATTGCCTACTAATTTATTACAAGCGTTACCTCTTGTAATGAATATAGTAGGACTACCAATTGAGTCACATAGTACCTGTTGGCAAGAAGGTGAAATTTCTGTTCTTGTCAACCTGCAGTAAGCACTCTTGGTCTGATGTTGTTGCAGTGCTGTGCAGCTGGTGAAGTTGATGTGACTGCGGCGGTCACAGTGGGCAAAAGGAGTTCGTGAACACGTTTTTCACATCAACTGGTAACAACTTTCACTTTTATTGGCAACAATATATATTTTTATAATACCTACAGAATGACCACTGCGCTTTATGATAGGTATACTGAATAATTCTTCAAAAATTATGATATCTCAATTCCCCCAAGTACCTAACATGCAGTTGCATGACAGTTTGTTTATATTTTTGTAGGCGGGAATGTTCTTGCTCTTTCTGCTTTTTCTGCACCATCTCGGCAGGCAAATAAGAAAGATCTGCTCTTATGGAACAGAAAGGTCAGTGCTCCTGCTATACGAACAACATACCAAAAAAGTGCTACCAGTATAACGAACGGCAAATCGCGAGGAGGGTGAAAAGAACAGAAAGAAAAGACTCCGCGAAGAAACCTATAACGATATTTTAATTCAAGCCAAGACCGCACACGACCCACTCACAGCGGCCATAAACGTATACCCTTTGAAACATTGGTTTATTTTCTAAGCACATTGCAGGTTTATGTTAATCAATCGTAAACCAACCTTTAACATCATTGCAGTGGTAGGTACCCCATCTGTCTCCACAAGTCTAACTTGTTCTGATAGCTATCCTGAAAAAAAAAACTTCTATTATGGTAATTAGTATTCTTTCCAGTTTCGGAAAACAGCCTACAATATTATTAGGAAAGCCCGCTAGATTTGCGCGCCATTATGATATTTTGATTGTTGTGTGAAATAGAGCTTGTTTGGTTTTTACGTTTGTGTAATGTTGATATGATATGTTATTGAATTTACATGTAGAATGGATTCACGCATGTGCACAGTAGGGTCTCTAGCAGAGCTGAGTAGCGAGTTCCGTCGTTGCAATAATGCGGAAAATTTTACATTGCAGTCGCCAGTTCCTGCGGCTTGCAAGATAGATCAGTGTATATTAGGGGTCGACGAAGCGGGGAGAGGACCTGTGCTGGGTAAATATTTACTTTCTGTATTCGTTTGTGCCTGATGTCACTGACGAGACCTTGCTCTCAAAAGAAATGTAAGTGGCAGCTTTGTAATCTGGGTTTTGAATTCTAGTGGGTGTTTTCCTAATGATTTTACTTTTATTCCTTTGACGGACGATATATAAACTTGTATTTGCATGTATCCATGTAGTTAATGGTTCTCTTAGCATTGCATTTTCAGAGGCCTGGACTAAAAAGCTATGTTTTTATGTTTAATTAAAATTGGCTAGTTACATTACATATGGTACCTATTCATTCGACCGAGTAATCTATTGGAAGTAAATCTGCACTACTAGGTCTACATCCGATGTGTGCGCAAAGTGAGCACAGAGTTACTCACCCAATTACCTACGTGTTTTATTGTATACAGGCTGCCCACCCACAGGGAAAACGGGGAAATGTCAGGAAATTTTTTCCTGGGTCAGGGAAAATGTAAATAATTGCCACTCTGCAAACGTTTTTAGTTGTGTGAATACAGTAATGTAATTATGAGCATATGTATTTTAAAATTTCAATTGGCAATTGAAAGAATAGTGGCTTTTCCGAAAATAACAAAAATGCAGAAAAGTGGTATATTTCGACTCTATTAATTACACAGAATTAGAATTTACTATGGGCATTAACATATAATGATTACAAACCACAAAAACGATAGTAGGGAGGGCTATGAATATCGGGGAAATTGTGGGGTAAAATCACTAAAAATACACCCACAGAAAATATGGAAACACCTCAATTTAACATTTGTCCACCCAATTTCTTAATGTGTGCCCATTTAACCTAACTTAACCTAATCCCACAATGAGTGAATCACTATTTTACATTTTTAATCTAACCTAGACTTTCAGTCTTATAATCTAACCTTGGATGGCAGGGTGTTAATCTAACGTAGGATTGTAGGGTTTTAATCTAACCTAGGACTGTAGGGTTTTAATTTAACCTAGCATTTAGCTGTTTTAATCTTACCTAGGATTTATCTGTTTTAATCTAGCCTAGGATTATATTCTAACCTAGGCTTTTAAAGTAACAGTAAAACATACAGGAAGAATGATAATTTACTCACCTGCGTAGGGCAAAACAACGTTAATTCAACAAACTGGGAAACGTCCAGGTAACACCTGCTACATAGATGACTGTCACGCCCTGAAGCACTCGTACTTGCACCCTCCATTCTTAAATCACAAGCCTTCGCACGGTTGGATTTGGACGTCACAACTTGCGCGTGCAGCAACACTCCACATGAACCGCATCTGTATTGCATCTAAACTGCAGCTAACTTACGGTAACTTCTACATGTCCAGAGCAAACAGGACTATACAACATGGTGTCCGACATTAACAAAGCGGCCGAACTCCTCGTATGTTATCTATTTTATTTTTGATGTTCTGCGTATTTTATCATTAAATCCTCGTAAATACGAAACAGGTAAGGTGTGCAAAAGCTATTTATATAAATTTTGTGGGTCCACTATGTCTCCTTCAAAAAGGCCACCATTCTTTACAACTACCATTATTTGCTCCCTTTTTATGTATTTTGCTTTCAGAAATATTCAGAAAAGTTGTTTTGAAAACAAAAGAAAATGTGATTAAAATGTATTGATCCTTCATTGAACCTAAAATTGTCTATTATACTACAGAATTACAGGCTATTCACGGTAAAGTGAACACTTTTGAAAGCCCATTCATTTGGAATGAAGAGTCAATAAATATATTTTAGGTAATTATTAAGTTTAGGGGCTTTTCTGAAAAACAAAAAAAAATTTCAAAATTGATATAGGTAATTTTCTAGTTTAGGGGCTTTTCTGAAAATAATAAAAAAAAACTCCAGAAAGTGGTATATTTCGACTCTACTAATAACGTAGAACACGAATATACTAGGGGCATTAACGTACGACGAATTTCCTAACATGTACCCACCTAACCTAACAGAACCTAACTCCACGATGGGTGAATCACTATTTTACGTTTTTAAACTAACCTAGGATTGTACGGCTCTAAACTAACCTAGGATTGTAAGGTTGTACAGTAATATAAGATTATACAATATTAAAAAAATCTCCGATCAACACCCTACAATCACAGACTACATGGGAACCCTATAATCCTACGTTATTTTAAATAACTACAATCCTAGGTTAGTTAAAATCGCTACAATCCTAGGTTAGTTTAAAAATGTAAAATAGTGATTCACCCATCGTGGGGTTAGGTTCTGTTCGGTTAGGTGGGCACATATTATACAATTAGTCATACGTTAACTACGCTACTATAGTCGTGTTCTGCGTTACCTACGAATAATCCAAGGTTAGTATAGAAAGAATGTGAAATTGTGCTGTATAAACGTCCGGAAAAAGCCTTGTTTGACTTACGTAATATAACTACATTTGCACGTTAAGCTACCGGATAGGATTTGTGGGTTTCACACTAAACTACGAATTTAGGATTTTAGGGATTTAAAGGAACGTAAAACCCACACAAATAATATAAATGCACTCACCAATGTAGGCGGGTTGTACATACTCTGTCAACGGCCCATTCAACGTCAGATCACTCGATGAAATCACAGTTTTCACGAAGCACCACATACGCGAATATAACGCACTGAAACACTCATTTACAGCCGAATATATATACAGAAGCACTCGTTAATAGGCTAATATAACGCAGAAACGTAGTCTTGCTTGCTTTTTTTCCGTCTTAATTCACGAACGAAGCACCATTGAACTGACCACGACTGCTGCCTGCATGCATACTAACGTATGACCCGTGATGTTTTATGCGCCCGGTAGATTGCGTGAATATGCAATGCGCAGCCATTATTAATGGCGGCAGACGTTAATAGGCGTAAACATCAACTTTCGCGATTTCTTTAAATATGTTCTACTTATTTTAACATTACGCCGTCTTGAATATCAACAAGGTAAGCTATGCAGAACCCGTTAATGCAACTTTTGTTGGCATAAAACGTTTCGTTCAAGACGTAAACAAACTGTCAGAAACAGTCACCTCACAAACTTGTTCAATTTTTAAAAATATGTTGTACTTATTCTAAAGCTATGCCCCCAATATATTCGTGTTCTACGTTATTAGTAGAGTCGAAATATACCACTTTCTGGAGTTTTTTTTATTATTTTCAGAAAAGCCCCTAAACTAGAAAATTACTTATGTTCTACTTATTTTAACATTACGCCCTCTTGAATATGAACAAGGTAAGCTGTGCAGAACCCATTAATGCAACTTTTGTTGGTCTAGGACGTTTAGTTCAGAAACGTAAACAAACTGGCTATACTGCTCATTTTGCAATTTTGTTCAATTTTTTAAAATATGTTGTACTTATTTGAAAGATACGCCCCTAATATATTCGTGTTCTACGTGATTAGTACAGTAGAAATATATCATAATTTTGAAATTTTTTTTTGTGTTTTTCAGAAAAGCCCCTAAACTTAATAATTACTGTTTTATATATAATGTCAAATCTTTATTTTCTTATTGATCAGCAATTTCAACCCATGCCTTATCTTTTTTTGGCAGATTTTTAAAAATATTTTGAGTGAATATCATACAGCTGGCTATAAATCTGTACTTTATACATTAGTTTTTTTTCACAAAAATTTTTAATTTTTTTTTCTGGTAGGGTCTAAAATAGTAAAAATACAATAACAATATCCATTATGTTATCTTGAGCACAGCTTGCGCGATAATAATAATATTTTATTTTTGTTCTTGTAAAATTGACCAAATTAGAGAAATTCAAGGAAAGTTTTGTTATATAAGGGTTTATTGCCGGTAAAACGTGGACATAGAAAATGCAAATCCGAAACAAAAAAAAAAAAACCACAATAAAATTTTGAAAGGAGGGGGGAATACAATGTACTTCCCTGTGTAGATGGTAGAATACAAATCCTTGACAGTGAGAAGTAAGAGATACATACAAGCATATACATTGAGATTTCAACTCTGAAACGTAAGCTGGGTGCATGGATTTGGTGTAGTTAAAAAAATTATAGGGCCTACATCAGTTTACAAATAACCAGAACAGAAATTACTTTTTTGAAACCACACACTTTGTTGAACATATTCCTCAGAATTGCATTATATCTCCTTATATTTCTTATGCTCTTATATTTCATATTGGTATTGTTAAGAATCACAACTTTTCAGAAAAATAAATTTGGAAAATTTTATAAATTGACATTACTAATCACAATGAACACAAATTTAATAGGGGCATCACCATATTCACAGTACATACTTCCAAACGTGATAGTGGGGAGGGCTATGATGATTGGGAAAATTGTAGGGTAAAACACATAAAAATTATGTAAAAAATATGTCAAATGGGAGGTTTTACTGCACTAAATAAAAGTGTTTGTTTAGTTCAGATTCATTAGAATAGAAGGTGAACATGTTGTAAACATCAGTCATCGGCAATACATCCACCGCTTATTGATGTTCATTTAATCAGTTTAATGGGCTGTACATAGTTAAGTTTTAGCATGGAAATTGTATACAGTATAATTTCATGTAAGTGTGTGAATTGAAGGAGCTTACATACTGCCGGCACAATGCCGTGTCAAATGCGAACTAAACCTAACCTCTCATAGTTTGCAGTTATAGTTTGTACTATTTGTTTAATTACTATGATCCTGTGTAAATGATGTTCAAGCGAAGCCCTCTTGCACTCAAAAATACCGTTCAAGCATAGCCAAACATTATGCACCGAGCCATTCCTCATCGCCAACAGGGAATTAAGTACCCAAAACTGTGAATCAAGGCTCGTCAGCAGTTTTTTTGTAGGCATCAAGCATGAAGCACTCGGGTGCTGATGCAAATTGCTTTTTGACACTCATCACACCTTACCTCATCTGTCTGCCAGGACCAATTACAATGGGGATTTCACCTATGGACATACATGCAAGAATGTTACTATAGTTGTTTCTTTTTAACTTAACACATGGCATAACATAATATAAATATACTGTACTCTCTTTGTTAAATGGCCTGCATTTTTGCTGTTAAGATTATTGAACTTTCCTCCTGTAAGTATTTTTATATTTTGAAAAGATTATGTTTTAAAATGATTTATAAGTAAACAATATTACACCTTGTGCCTCTAGACTAAGGCGGGCAGGCAATAATGCATTGGGTAAGTTCATATCAGTAGTGGCATGTAGAAGTTCAGATAAATAGAAATAAGGTGTCTTATATCTATAAAATTGTTTGCAATAAAAATGATTAAAACTATGCTTTTTATGTTAATCCAGCTGTGTACCTCGTGCAACCACCGTTTTCGAACTCAGAAATTTCTTAAATTTGAAAAAGTACATTAAAAATAACTTAAATGTTTGATTGTGGTTTAATGCCCAGTTCACCCGGCCCTTGAGCTACACCTGGTGCCAGTTATTTATCTGGTGTATAAACAAAGATATTATTAAGTGGCAAACTTTGTAAATATTGCACTTTACTAAAGATGTTAGGACACTGAAATACTTTTTGTCATTCATTGGCAGCATTACTGTAAGTACACCAGTAAATTATTTTGTTAGAATATATACAGTTATAGTCAGGAATGTTTGTCAAATATTAATTTAAACAAGGTTTGAGTGATCCCTTACATTTTGAATTATGAATGTATGCCACATGTCCTTTTCCAGAAGGATTACTGAAAGTTTTAGTATGACAGTGTATATGTATTGTCTTGTTTAGTATAAAAATTCATCAATCCAAGATGGTGGAGCTCAGGCCCGGTTGAGTGTATGTAGGTGTGTTGTTGCAGGGCCGATGGTGTACGGAGTGTGCTACTGCACGGCGGAGCGTGCGAGTGTGCTGGCAGACGTAGGCTGTGCCGACTCCAAGAGCCTGACAGAGGAGAAGCGGGAACAGATCTTTGAGCAGCTGTGCTCACAGACGGACCACGTGGGCTGGGTGGTGGATGCCATTGCCCCCGGCACCATCTGCAACAGCATGTTCCGCAGGCCAGTGCCTCCCACGGCTAGTCCGGCCGTGCAGTAACTTTCTTCTTGTCGATAGGTTCTTTCTATGTGGACTTTGTTTCATTTATAAAACTCCCTCCACTGTTAACACTGTGTTGTCCTACAAGGTACACATTTTTTGGGTCTCTTCATCAATAATGTAACAATATTATACTGTACTGTAAGTTTTACTTTATGGGCATTTTCACATTAAAAGATACTTAACTTGCGCTGCCACGTGCTGCAAAGCTCAGAGCCGAATCCATCTAGGGATCAGCAAAAACCCTGCTTTTATACTCTAGCATTACATCATTGTTTAACTCTTGACCAATCACAATATTACAAGATTGGGAACACTTGTAGATTAATACGTATTTATTTCTCTCTGAAGTTCTGGAAGTGTCATCTCCTGGCAACTCAAGGATGCAGCTGACGTAACAAAAAGATGCTTTGGTGTGTGTATATTGCGGCACATAAATACAAAGTACAGTAATTTCATTAGGCTATGTGTTACATAGAAGATTAAAGTTACTCTTTTACACTGCCGCAATAGCATATATTAGTATGCACTTATTTAAACTCTCATTGGGTTGGAGAGCGAGTGACAATGTACAGTAATCTACACAAGCACTTGAAGTAAATTTCTTTGTCTTTTTTGCACATCGTCCCTTCTCCATATTTGTTAGTATCTTCTCTTTGTATTTTGTACACACAAGTAAAAATTTGTAAACTGGCCAATTGCATTGTGGTCCTGGAATAGGAATTAGTTTGTTATTATTTTGCCTGCAACCTGTAAATTCGGGAATCACAGGTATGTGGATAAAGCTATCTCGATTTTAACTGAAAGGAAAAAAAGATTACTGTGCTTTACGAGACTTAATGCTATACTGTATATTCAAATATCTTATTGCTGTATTTTAGTATTCCAAATGTACTCTTTCAGTGAAACAATTTTTGCAAGTCATTGTTCTTATTATAATATTTAAAGAAAAACCAATGTTCAGCAATTGCACATAGTGGGAGAGTGACCTTGCATCTGTGGGAATTGCTGGCAGACTTCATGCTTCATATTGATGGAGATTTATTATTACCTTCAGGTTCATACATGTACATTTTTGTATGAAGATCATAGTGTATCAGACAGGGCTACCACATACCGTTTATTAATATCTTTTACACATTACTTTTAATTTTAAATCACACCTTTATTTGCGATATAATTTTATATGAAGACAAAAAAATGGTTTAGGTACAACACAACAATTTTGTACTTATTTGCATAACATTTTATTAAATATAGGTTATTAACAGAGCTTAGGGATTTAGTGTATTTGTTCATTATGGTGCTGTAGACAAACTGAGTTTCCTAATTGAAATAACAACTCTCACAAATACAAAATAAACATTTTATTAAATATTCATACTGATTTATCTTATCTCGTCGTATGACAATGCTTATGACACTGTTGTGTGAATCGCACNCGAAATGACAGAAGAGTGGAGATGGAGAGGTTTGGGTGGCTCTTAACATTGAGGTTTTGAGAGCCACTCTGACAAAGCACANCTGTTGTGTGAATCGCACATTGCAACTACCGACACCTTATGGATGTCGAAAACATAACAATGCTTTGGAGTGTTTGAGTGTTGACAGAAGAGTGGAGATGGAGAGGTTTGGGTGGCTCTTAACATTGAGGTTTTGAGAGCCACTCTGACAAAGCACACAGTGAATAGAATGCTGGCCTGTACCCGTACAAGTCAATGTGTTACATCTTTCGTTGCTGAGTCCATCGGTTCCTTCCATGGTCGTGGAGGTTCGCTGTGTTCGGCTACATTCAGGTTCGACTCGGACATGCTTCTGGGTATAGAGTTTGAGCGCTGTGGGGTGTTTCACGACTCCTCGGAGTCTAGTTAGGCTAAGTTGATATCTCCTGGATGTTCTCTAGTTCACTCATGTCGCTCTGGCATGACTCTGTCTTACTGTTTGTCTAATAAGATGTGGGGCCGTACATTAGGTGCCACGAAATACACTTTGATGCATGACGGCTAGGCTGAATAGGTGCTCGTCACATGTGAGCAAGGGTTTTTATTTTAGTGTGTCAGGTGAGAGAAATGGGGTTCTTCAATCTCTACTGAGGTGAAGTCTGTATAACTTTACGCTTTGCCCTGGCTAGACCTTTATACAGTGTCGGACGGGTAAGCCGTCTGCAAGGTATGTAGTCGTTGGCAGTGCTGAGAGCCCTCAGGGTGGCTAAGACAGGTGCCTTTGCTGGCTTACATTGGACCGGCCGTACCCAGAGTTGACTACTGGCTGGAGACTAGTTTCGAAGTCCGGGGCCCCGTCCTAAGGCGGCCGGCGATGTTGGTGTCCTTGAGCTGGTCTTTGGTTGGGCCTTTTGCAGCTTGGTGCCTGAAGAAGTTGCTGGTGGCTGCGGGCAGCTGACTGTGCAGGCGATGACTAAAGCCACAGGTAGGCCCAGGCGTAGTCAGACGACGACGGGGTGCGCTCTTCGGCGGTCTTGTGCAGCGGCTCGAATAAGTCACTAGGAGAGACTGAGGTGAGACTCCAGCAGTCTACGGGCGGCTTGAGCTCATTCCCGGCGAGTGGTACTGCAAGGTGTGCTGAGCGGGGTCCACGCGAAATAATGTCTTCAGGTCGTTACTTTGCTTGCATACAGGACTCTATTCCCCTTCTCCTCCTCCATTTTTGTTTGCTCTATGTTCCCCCTCCCTTATGTATGATCGTTAGGCACCTGTCACCGCTATGGCGAATTGATATAAGCTTGTGCACAGGCGCTTTACAAGGCTTAGTGTCACTTCGTGTGGTTCCGCCCAGTCGACTTGGGTCAACTTCACTGCCGCGACTAACATCTTCGTGGATCAAATGTGATGTTAGAACAGCAATGGCCGTTGGGCAAAGTGCTGGTGAGGAAGACTTCTTTGGGGTTAGCCGTTCGTTGGATGAAGACTTCTGGAGGCTTGTCGGTTCCTCTTGAGGAGGTGGTAAGCAGAGAGCTTTATCACGAACTGTGGTAAAGTGGCCTGCTGAACTTTAAAACAACTTGCATTCTGGGGGTGCGCATGGCCTCTAATGTCGTGGCCGGCATGTGCTTTGGGCTTCCTTCGGTTGTCTGGCATCTTCAGCGGGGTTGGTTCCTCCCTTCATGGGGCACACAACACTGGCTGCGATCTCTCGGGGAAGGTTGGAAATGGGGTATTTTTTCTGTGTGCGGGTGGTATCCGCTGCTTGCTTAGGGGCAACTCCTTTGCCTTGCTTTACTGGTTTTACTGTCTTGGGGGCTGCGATTATAATGTGTGCGCATTGTGCACACTGAGTATCAATGGTTTGACCACTGTTTCCGACGGTGTTCCCGGTCGGGGTGGATGTCTGTCGGCTTTAGAGGCAAGCAGTCTTGGGGTTCGATGCTCGGTTAGGGTGCCGTACAGGCGCACATGATTGTGGAGTAAAAAAAAATACTTGTAATACGCATCATGCATCAATGTTATAAATATCACTTTTTCTCAGTTGAAGTATTACTTTAAAGTGGTTCATAAAAATGATCAACTATAGGCTGTTCATGGTTAATTGAGCACTTTGAAATCAACCTTTGAAAAAGTCACTGTCCTTACCTGCATACATTTTAATGAGCACACTGACTGTCGTGCACGCAGTAAAGTTGGTTATGGCGGAGGAAAGTAGTTCCACGTCTTAACATTGAATTAAAAATGTTAGGAAATCATTTGTAAAAACTGCATTTATATCTTTTATGTTTTTTTATTCATGTGTGTAAATATTAGTGAATTAGAAAAATATATGTTTCTATAATAATTCAACAGTTTCACTTGACTGACTCATGAATAAATGATCAGACCCATGGCAATGTTAAGTTAAGTGTGGCGGTAGTATACACTATGTGCATACAAGTAGATCTTGAGCGGGGCTTTCATAAGTGCTCAGTTTTCAATGAACAGCCTATATTTATATGAATGTAGCATAGAAAAAACTGCTGGTTCCTAAAATATCTTCAATTTTTTTTGTCTTTGCCAAATGTATGAAAGAGGTTTCTCGAGAAGGGGGACAATGCATGGGTAGGAACTAGAACTGTACTGTTAACAGGTGTTGTATGTGTGTTTGTAGGCAGAAGTGCTCGCTGAACCAGGTAGCTCAGGAATCGACGGTGGGACTCATCAGGCATGTGCTGGAGTCAGGGGTGAAGCTGTCTGCGGTGTACGTGGACACAGTAGGGCCTGCTGACAAGTACCAGGTGACTGCCCCTGCCACCTGCTACCACTACCATTCCCTTCTCCATATTGTCCAACATCTTTAAGATTTACACAAATACCTGGTATAGGCTCTTCATGGTCAGTTAAGCTTTTCTGAAATAAACCTTGGAAAATGTCACTGCCCCTATGTGCATATATTTTAGCAGGCACACTTACTTGCATGCACGTAGTGAAGTTGGTAACGATGGAAAAAAAAGTATGGAACTACTTAACGTTGAGTTAAAAGTGTTACGTATACGTTCGTGAATACTGAAATTATTTGTTTTGCTTTGTGTTTTTTTAAAGCATATAAGTTTAGTAATTAGGACATTTGTAAAATATTACTTTTTCACTCGAGCAACACAAGAACAAAGTGATCCAGCCACGACAATGTGAATTTTACACATAGCGGAAGATTACACAGTGTGCATACAAGTATGTAGATGTTAAGTAGCGTTTTCAAAAGTGCTCAGTTTACCATATAAGAAGCCTATAAGAACACCAACACATTGCATGCATGCTGCATTGTGGAGTAGAGTTGAGGTGGACTGATTTTTGTGTTTGGCATGTCGCTAACATTGTCTCATGAACTGCCAGTACAGTTGTAAAAATTACGTGATTCACAGGTAATATGGACATTTGTTTAGTTTTATTTTTCTCTTTAAATTTGAGATTTTGCAAAAAATTGTGTAAATACAGTTGAATTTTCGACAAACTCCCTATAATGAAGATTCACTCAAAGGAAAACCCTATTTTGGAGAACTATAAAAAAAATCTTATTAATCACTTGAAAAAATTGAAGGAATTGGTTGAAAACTAAGTGGTTGCATTTATTTTGGTTGCTCACCATTGCAATTCTCTTCGCCACTGCTGTACAACTCTAAAGAGAGTAAGATCTTAAAATAGACACCACTCACTACCACACAACTGTCTGCCCCTTTCATCACGTTCGCTAATGTTTGCCTGTCGGTACTCAAGTTATTGCCAAAGCTGCATAGACCAGAGGCTACGTAGTAATAATAAAAACACTGGACTGAACTGCTGCAAGGAGCAATAAAGACTATCTTTCTTTCGACACAGCTATGAACGTATACATTAATTACAAATTCATATCCAGATTTTTTTCTTATGTGCTGGTTATTAAGACAACAGGCGATCCTAGAATTTTTGTGTAGTAACACGTGGGTTTTTTTTGTTGGTGCTAGGAAACAGATATTCCTAACTTGGATAGCCACAAAGGTTCTGCTAAACATCTCTTCAAAGATAAGAAAAATCAGAAGATAAGAAATTGGTACAGCACAACAAGAAGGGAAAGGAAAATGAGGATTATTTCCCACCATCTGATGAAGCCGTAATAAACAGATATTTATACAGTACAGTAGAGCCTCAAAACTTCAGATATTAGAGGTATGCGAGTACTTCAAAATCGAACTTGAGCTGATTACTTGCTTGTGCCTCGAGTTCGGCTGAAAATATTTTTCAGGCTCGAAAAATTTGATCTTCTATATCGATGCCAGATCATTCAGTTGGTGACTGATGAGACTGTACTTGACTGTTAACGAAAGAAAACAACTCATTGTTTAATAATGGAACTTAAAAAGTTAATTGTTTTCTGGTAACAGGATTTCTCAGAAATGGAGATATGAATGCTGATTGATAGCAAAAATAGTCTAAAATAGGACTGCAAATCCGCCTAAGATGCAGCGCCTCATGAGACAGTTGGTTAAATGTTTGCTATGAAATAAGATGTTATTCATATGCGAAACTATATTTTAAAAGGTAATTGTGTGATGGTTAAAATTATTCCTCAGAACTGCATGTATGAACTAGCAGTATGGGAATACTGGAGTTTGATGTTTGCATATTTTTTGAATTGAATATTGAATTTTTCAGATAACATGCAAATACTTTCAAAGTTGAATAGCTACTAGTAAATACTTCATTTCTGTTATATATAACAGAAATAAGTATAATTTCACTGATATATATTTATATTGATGATGGCCCGATACTGAAAAAATCTGATACCGATAAAGGTTTCGATATTTAGGATTTTACCGATCCGATACCTGTAAACCGATATTTTCATTTATTGTACTGTAAACAGACATTTGTCACCAAAGTGGATGAGAGAAAACTGCTGCGTGTCTTCTATTTCAAATTATAAACAATTTGAGGAAAAAAATATACATAGCTCTTAACAGTGCTTTAGGTAGGATATTAAACTTAAAGTTTTGATGTAAAAATGCTAATATCTGAGAACATTTTGCGAGGCGATTTCGTTTCTTGGTGCAAATTCCCTTAGAAGTGCTAAATAACCTCTCTGAAGCAACAGAAACAGGGGAATGCTCAGTTTCTTTTGGGCAAGCAGTTTCAGATTCCGAAAAGATACATTTTCTCTCCAGAAGGTCAAAGGATCATCAAAAAGTGAAATAGTAGGCTCATCCAAGTACTGAGTCAGTTCATTTGGTGAATCAGTTTTGGTGTGGGATGCATTTGACATCTGAATTATTTCAGCACATATCTGCTGCAATACTGATTCTTCATTCAATGGCTGAGGGGTTGGTGCTACTTTTGTTTATTTTTTAGAGACATCTGTTCCAAGCTGCTCATGTATCCATGCTGCAGCCTCTTGTGCTGATCCGGAATTCTTGAAAACCCTGCAGTCAAATATATTTATAATATACTGTAAACCTATTCTATAATTTCAATGTTTAGTCACTTGTAGTTTTCAGTGAAACTATAGCTATAGCATTAAACAAAACACACACAATAGGTACCTTTGCTACAGTTATATACTTATAACGGGGGTCCAATATAGTTGCTGCAGCATACTGCTCAGTACTAGCTTCCATATCCAAAATGCATGTCACAACCAGAGGTTTTAAGAGTAGTATCTTTCCTCGACTTCTGCTTTTGCAGACCATATCGCAAACTGTTTACGATAGGTATCACTTCCGACACAATACAGTTTTTCTTGCTGAGAGCCAGCGTTGCATCTTTAAGTATCCGTAACAGTTCCACAATATTTTCAGTGAGTGTCCAGCCCGCAGAACTTGCTACACAAACCTGAAATCTTGCGAGTGATGTTTTAGACAGCTTCTTGCTGCTCAACCAATCTCTCCAACATCTTATAGCATTAATCCCATCTTGTTACCTATTCTTTTATTAAGGCATGTTGTGGTAATCCATACTTTACTTGAGCTTCTCTCAATAACTTGGTGGAGGCTACCGACATGTGAAAATGAGAGTGAAAATTATACACAATACGTTTAACATTTGCCACAAGTTTAGAAATACTCTGCTGATTAAGACAACCCTCTTTCACCACCAACTGAAGCCTGTGTTGAACACAAGGAATGTGAGACACATAGGTAGCTGAGTGATTGCACTCTTCATTTTTGCAGCACTGTCAGAGATGATAACTTTAAACTTTCCCACCTATTTCCCACTCAGCAAACTCCATAGAAATGTTTTCAGCAATTAACTCTCCTGTGTGGCTTGCTCCACAAAAAGGCATTATTTCCAATGATAGGGAATAAAAGGTCCCATTGCTGTCTATGAAATGCATTGTTATGCTGATGATATCACCTCCAGGTCCAGATGTCTACAAATCTGTGGTAACTGCTAATTCATCAGCAGTTTGTAAAATGTCCTTCAGTTTGATTTTGACACTTTCTGCAAGTTCAGAAAGTTGTTTACCCATTATGTATTTCCTTGTAGGCAGCCAGTACTTTGTTTGAAGAATTTTAACAAAGTATTTAAAATAGGGATGGGTCGAATAACCAAAAATGTTGATTCCGGTTCCGGTGCCGATTCTACAATTTAAATATCGGTTCCAGTATTCGGTTCTATGCATTTTGAATACTTGCCTTTTGCTTGCAACTTCATTAAACCAATGCAGGTAAAATTCATTAAATGTTTAATTTAACCGTTATATGGAAGAATTGAACAATAACAAAGTGTGAAGATAAATTTTAATGTATACAGATAAACTTGTATTAAATTTATTTAAGGTTAGTAAATATGTAAAAAAAATATTCTTTTTTTACATTAATATGTGGTGATTGTGATATGTTTGGAAAATACTTTAATTAAATAACTCATGGCCCCCAAACCAAAACATTGTGGCGTGCTGTATGATAAAGGTAACCTAACCTACAAAAGTTCATTGAAAGAAGGTCAACAGCTGGGTGGGCGGCCGGATTTCTTATCTTTTTTTGCTTCTTTTATGTTGTCTGGGTGGCCCTTTTTTTGCATCTTTTACACAGTGACTCACTGGTTTTTTTTACGGTGCTGGAATGTGACACCTCAAAAAAAAACATCTCTTCTTCCTCTTACTCAAGGCCCGCGGCCATCCTACCGAACAAAGAAGGCTTGGAGGAATGTATCGATCGGCTGGCAGTGTTGTTTACGGCTGAGAGAGAGAGAGAGAGAGAGAGAGAGAGAGGAGAGAGAGAAGAGAGAGAAAGGAGAGAGAGAGAGCGAGAGGAGATATAGTCCATACTGTATAAGAAGGCCGTTTTCTGACAGGTCTGCGAAAGTAGCGCCACTGTTTACGTCTGACTACAACTTCAGAAAACTTTTCCGCGTCGTATCGTTCTATTGTACATTTCATTTTGAACACCTATACATAACTACATTATCACAAAGTTTAGTTTTTAACACTAACAACCATTGTTTTGTGTCCTTGTAAAATAAAATGCATTAATAAATGTAAGAACTCTTTCTTACCCGCGTATTTTCTGCTTTTGTGATGTGCATTGGCAGTGCACTCAGAATAGCCAACGTAATTTTAACTTTTGTTCGTTCGTGCATCAGCTGATACAGGATTTTGTAAATGGCACTTTGTTTGTTTCGTAAACGTTAAGTTGCCACTCACTGACTGTCAGAAAGTGGCCTTCTTATACCGTATGGACTTAAACAGACTATTCCCATACACTTCCCTCCAAACATCACTGAATAGTTTACGACTACCACTCCTTAATTGTTTTTCCGTGTATAGCACGCACCCCAGAAATTTTTTCCTTTATGTTTGGAAAAAGGGCGCGCTATACATGAGTAAATACCATAGTTATTTTTGTAACAACAGAGTTTTGCCATTGCTGTGTAGAACCAAGAACCGAGTAATTGTTGTTAACCTAAAGCCGGTTCCGAGTCAAACCTCAAGAACCAGTATAAATTGGAACCGAAGAACCGAACCGACCCATCCCTAATTTAAAACCTTAATCCTCCACTATCGAAGCAGGCTGCATGTCAGTGCATATCATCTTGGCTAATGCTCTGTCTGTTTCTGCAGATCTAGGATCTGATCTGTTCCAACTTGCAAACTTTTTTGAAAATGTTTTTAAATCGTAGTGTTTTAATTTTTTGTGAGGTTGATCTGAACCCTTTGTAACACTATTACTTGAAGTTTAACAGTGTGCACTAGATGAAGGCTGGCAGGAATTATTCATTTTATAGAAATGATTTTGACCATGTGTGTTCTAAGATTGGTAGTGATGAATTCGCGAGACGTTTCGCCGCCACGACCCACTTTTTTAGAGCAATGGAGGCATACAGCTTTCGTTTTATCATTGGCTTTGACAGTGAAATGCAACCAAATATCACTTTTTGGTGCCTACTGTAGGTTTGTAATCAGTAGTGGTGATTCACGCAATCAACTGGCACTAAAACACTTAAAAGTAAAGAACTATAATTGCGATCCTAGCAGCAAAACAGTGAAAACAATTTATTTTCTGAAAAATGGCTAAACTTTTGTAACATTCCAACCTTTAACACTAAAGGTGGCATTTGTAAATGATGAACTCTGAAGAATTGCCAACGTATGTAACATTATTGAACATACTACTACACTTGTCGCTGCACAGCACTAGTAGAAGAGGTTTGGTTCTGGTATTTTTAATTCTTAGGTAAAAACTAAAACATAATTAAATTAAATTTATGTGTACCAGTAAACTAAAATTTAAGCATAAAACCAATATTCAAATACTATTGAGTCGCAGATCTTTCTTTTTTAAAATAGTTTTCTACAATATTTATTTTTAGGTCATAGTTTTGGTGTTTGCTAGTTGGTACTAGCCACGATCATTTAAGTTTACTTTGAGAAACGTACGTCGAACATAAGACTGCTTTACCAAAAATAAAAATGTAATCTGTGAAGTGCAAAATAGTGATAGGTATGTACATTCTAATTTGTTTTTATCGTAAGGAAATATTGTTTTTGTCAGCAAAATTGCAGTGGCCATCTCAAATTCTTACAGTTTTTTTTTTGAGGTAGTAGAGTTTGTTGTTAATTGCTTATCAACATTTCAAATTAATGTTCTTTTTAGTCACATTGCAGCACCCCGATATTAGGAGTTGAGAAATTTAAGTGTGCAGCAGAGGAGAGAAAATACTTTAGGTCGAGGTTAGAATGGCCATTACCGATTTGCCGATATTTTAGTGCCGATCTCCGATAATGGTAAATGTACTAATAATACCGATACCGGTTATCGGCTATCGGGCCATCACTAATTTTTATATATATATAAATATATATATATATATATATATATCCATCATTGCCGTAGGGAAGAATTGATACATTTTAATTGTCAGAAAAAAACTGAAACTTCTTTGCAATACAAAAAACCGCTTTATTGGGAATGGAAACTATTTCCTTGGTGTTGTAGTTTTACTGTCAGTGGTCATACTGTTTTATTTTGAGTGATCATCATTGTTTGCAATGTGGGTGAAACCATAAGTTTAAATGGCGTATTTTTGTAGTTCAGTTGGTAGTAGATTATGCAAATGCTGATGTTTGGTGCGTGTGGTTGCAGTGCTATTTACTAACATAACGCAAACTGTTTGCACGTGTTTGCAATTTCTTGCTACTGCTGTCATGATTCTGTACCAGTAGATGAAACTCTTTGTAAATGCAAATGTTTCGTTGTATGCCCTTGTAACCAGTTTGCGATACTACTAGCGCTGTTATTTAGCGTTCCAGTACAGTTATGACACGACGCCATGTCGGTATGGTTTGTGTCCACTATGTCACTCTCTCATACTCTCATCAATGTACTGAAACTATATACTTTTGAATGCGTTAGCAGAAATAAAACTATAATTTCCCCAGAATTACCAAAAATTAGTCTATGAGAAAATGGCACTAAAGGTCCTTCATCCTCAGGAAATAGCCCTTAGAGTACAAGTAAATTATTTGTGTGTTCTACTATTACAATTGAACAGCTGCTAACAATTGCGCAATCAAGTTTTCGGCAACGTTGCACCATTCCCATGTGGTAACAGAAAATCAACTTTGTCTTGTCTAGTAACGAGCACGTGTTCAAACAGCTCTTCTTCCAGTTCTGGGTATTTCCGCTTTTTGCCTCGCAAAGCACATTTTTTAGTCAATTTTTCCAATTAATTTTTTTCCCTCCATCAATGCCGTACATTTTTTCATCAAAGCCAAATTGTCGACAAGCTGTCATTTTTCTGTGTTCACATGCATATACAACTTGCAATTTAAATTTTATATTATAAATAGCGCATTCTTTTCCCATTATAATTCATCTACGTGTATCTGGGAAGTGCAAATGAAATTAATGAATTGAAGCGATTAATACCGGCACAGCTGTAAACAAGCAAGGCAAGGTTGCGTACAAGGTCACGTCAGTCACATTGTGTTGTTGCCAAGGATGCCGGCAATTGCTGATCGCTTTATCGAAGAGCACAGTTTACAAACGTCAGTTGTTACCTTAGGTACTTAAAAAAAATCTCAAGCTTAAATAAAAACTTCTGCTGCTGTACACGAGATTTTTATTTTTCATGTTTTAGAGGTTCAAAATTATGGTGCTGCCTATACATGCTAAAATACGGTATTAATATGATGCATGCTTTCAAAGATAGTAAATACATTGTGCACGCCGAAAGACAAAAAAATAAAAGTAAATGTTGAGTTTCAAAACTTTGCCTGCAGCAGTGAACAGGTCAATAGTCTGTACAGTATTTGCACTTTTCTGAAGTAAAATGAGTTAATGTAATTCTTGTTGTATTTTTTTTTTATTAAAAATGGCTAGTCCAGTTATTTTCTGCTGCTGTTGTTAGTGTGTATTAGACAGAGAGCGCACAATACTTCAGAGCGAGAGCGTAGAGGACGGCGACTGGTTGCCTGCAGAGTGCTGCCTGATCGGCATGCTGGATGAGCTTGCCTGGCAAGCACGCGATGCAACGAGTGCTGCCNGTTGCCTGCAGAGTGCTGCCTGATCGGCATGCTGGATGAGCTTGCCTGGCAAGCACGCGATGCAACGAGTGCTGCCAGATCGGCATGCTGGATGAGCTTGCCTGGCAAGCACGCGATGCAACGAGTGCTGCCCGGTCGGCATGCTGGATGAGCTTGCCTGGCAAGCACGCGATGCAACGAGTGCTGCCCGGTCTGCATGCTGGATGAGCTTGCCTGGCAAGCACGCGATGCAACGAGTGCTGCCCGGTCGGCATGCTGGATGAGCTTGCCTGGCAAGCTCGCGATGCAACCACACACACATCCATAACAGTTTTACTTATCAAGTGTTTAATTTGGTTAACATTCTGTTAGTCTGTTTGTATGCAACTTTTTATGCCAGTAGCTACAGGAGATAATCTGGTGCCTGTGAAGTGGGCGTATTATTAGTGCAATAAACTGTCTCCTAATTTTGATATAATGATGATTCGCTATTGCGATAATATTTCTCACCAGTATCACCTATCGTCGTAGTGCAATTCACTGTATGGACTCCATCAAAATCTCTCCCTGCCTCCTTTAGTGATTGTCCCTGAACTTCGCTTATAGTCGTAGTGAAATAGACCTTGAAGGGAAATTACACTCTCTTAAATTCGAAAGTGTACTTGTATGGAATGAGTGGTATGCACTTTATGGAAACTTATTTCCCTTATGTATATCCAGTGAAGACTGTGGCCTTGATCACATAGTTTTGCCAAGCCTTTACTTGGAGCCTGGTGCTATTTGAGCATTGATGATAAAAATTATGGAGCCCCAACCTTGAGGAGAAGCTTGTGTGGTGAGAGGCCAGGAGGGTTATTAATGAACTCCACAGGGTAATGAACTTCATTATCGACTTTTACAACTGTGTCCACAGGTTTGTACTTAATTTCTACCCAGTTGGACTACCTATGAAACTATACTAATGATTTATTACATTGTTATATTTGTAAAGTGGCTCAGTCCTCATAACATCATCTAATTTTTTAAAACTATTTGTTGATTCACTTAAAAACTACAGAATAAAGATTCCACAAATTCATTTTTGTCTTCCGAGCATTTCTAGTTGTAATGCTATATTCAAGTTACATTAAATATTATAGTACTAAATAAGTCTTAGGTTTGTTGGAAAACAAAATATAAACAAATGGCCTCGCCACAGTTAAAAAATGTGATTTTGACAGTTTTCCAGGTAATTCACAAGGTTGTAGTTTGACACTTCTGTTTGCAAGAAACCAATTAAATTTTTCAACACAAATGTGCAGCTGGAAAGAGCACTACATTCTTATTCACTCTGCACTGAAAATGAGTATGACATATAAAATTATTAACATGGGTATAAATTGTGATTTAAACATGCATATACTGTAGAACCTAATACGGAAAGGTACATTGCTCGATGTGTTTCACTGATAGCACAGTCTATGAAAATAGACTATTCAATTTTTAGGCATTTACATAGGTAGCGATTTGAAGCAAAGAGAATAATATCTCATTGGGTTAATGAGCTATTTAGGAGTCATAAACACATTTTACCCCTCACTATCTAAGGGGTGCCTGCACTATAAGGGAAGCCATCCGTAAATTTTCAGTCTTTTGCGGCTAGTGGTTGAGGCTGTGTGTTGATGAGTTAGTGAGTTTGTTTGTCAGTCAGGTTACTTTATTTTACGTATACAGTGGAACTGCGTTATAACAATAGTCGACAATGGCAAAATAAATTATTGCTATAGTGAGTTATCGTTATAACAAAATTTACGGTTCCCGTAATTTTTTTTATTGTATTTGCCCTTGTAGATCCTGTGATTAAAGAATGCCGTAAACTACGCGTATCAGTGACAAGTTAGTACAAAAAATCTACATCTGACAGCGGCATTATGTAACGACCAGCAGACGTGCGCGACGTTGCTTCCTCCTCCATTCTTCTTCCTCTCCCCCAAATTTTCGGGTTGCGGGAGGGAGTTTGTTGCCTACCAATCAGCGCGCTACTTCACTCCTTGTCTCTCTCTTTCACCTACCTTTTATTTTGTCCCCCCCCCCTTTTTTTTTCATCAACCCTCTTAGAAACCCGTCACGCCTCAAAGCAGAGCTTCCACATGTTTACACTTCCCCTTCACTCCCTTTCACATTCATGGTGCCAATCGATAAATTCCTCCGAACCTACTTTGTTTCCATGTAAGGCAGAGGATAACCAACCTCTCAGGGTGAGAAGGAAAGAGGCAAGACAACGTTCTTTAAAGGGTGACATTCCAGCACGGAAAAAAAAAACCAGCACGTCGCTGTGTAAAAACAAAAGAGAAAAAAAGGAAGCCGGCTGCCCACCGCATTTGTTGACGTTCTTTTAACTACCGTAGGGCTTTTGGCGCCACCGCGAGTTATTTAATTAAAGTGTTTTCCAAACATTTCACAATCACCACACATTAATATAAAAGAAGAATTATTTGTTACATACTAACAGGTGCCACAAATTGTTAGTGCAATTTTATTTTAAAAAAATTCTTCCTGGTACTTGTTGCAAAAATCATGGTGCGCAATATACACGAGTAAATACGGTATCCTAAGCAATTTAGCATTGTCTAGCAACTGTTAAGACGTAATCATGCTTTTCCCCTTGCATGCCTTGCACGTGGCGATGCGATGACCTTGCAAGCGGCAGAGTCTTCCTACCAACCCATACAACAATAAAGGAGCGGTAGGCTGCTAGCATATTGCCACCACCTTTCCCCTTCCCCCTTCCACCCTTTTTCCTGCGTACCCCTCTTTTCTTGCCCTCAACTCTACTCCCATTCGTACCTCTCCCCTACACTATCATACCCTCTTTCTTATCCCTCACAACACCCGCTCGCTCCTCTTCTCTAGCTCCGGCCGACGCGAGTGTCGCCATGCGACACAGACTAACAAAGGCTGGCTCGCGCGTAGCAGGTGGGTGAATGTCACTTGCGATACGACATGTTTAAACATTCTAAAAATACGAGTTTACAAATGTTCATATCGCTATAGCGAAAGGTTTCATTAACAGATTTGCGTTATAAACAAAATTAAGTACCTTTAAAATGATAGGGAAAATGACGGTGCATTAAAAAACTATTGCAATAGTGGACGTGATGCTATAGGCCATACTCGTTATAACGCGGTTCCACTGTACATAGAGATATACTGTTTGTTAGCACACCCCCTAGTCTAAAGTCTTGTCGCCCTACATGGCCCAGGGCATGAATTTAAAACTCACAGTTGACTTGACACAGTGAGCTAAACAGTAACTCTCTACTGTCATCATTGTGCTTGGAGACAACCATCTTCTGACTGGCATGCTGGCGGGTGTTAACTGCAGGTAACTGGTGCGAGCAGAAAGACTGTTGTAAACTGCAAGAATTGGGAATTCGATTCAGTCATATTTACTTTCAGTGGCCAAAATAAAAGGTGAAGCGGAGGGTGTCCATCACAAAGGTAATGTCATTAATTTAATATATTGTGAAAAGAAAAAAAAAGTAGTTTTCTGCAAGTTTCGATAACTTTATTAAATTTTGAAAATTTTGCTTTAAAATACTTAAAATTAGCTGTTCAGTTCTCTAGATTATAGATTTTGGCAACTTCAGAATTTTGATGCATTTTTAAAAATTATAATTAAATAGATTAAATGAAAGCTTACTTTTACACTTTCTTAAAACTAGCTTCTGGCGCTCAGTCGACTAGACAATTAATCAATAAAAACAGGACCACTGATAAAAGCGAAAAATTATATCGGGAGTAAAACTTAATGAAGCTATCACTCACTATACCAGAGAAAATTGAAAATACAGCAAAAATTGAAGGTACACTACTTTTTCACTTATCCATATTAACAAAGTTTTTATCAATTGACAAACTCCATGACAACTGTAGTTAGCCCAAATTACATAGACAATCATACTGAGCACTGCATTAGTAAATAAAATGTAAATTATACTAAATACACCAGAAAATATCAATTAATAGGAACATGTCCAGCGATGGTCAAATTTGTCTCTTGGTGGTGTCCATTCTAGCTACTGTCCCTCTAGCCAGGCCATTTCACCCCTCCTTCACTTGCTGCTACACACAGGCAGCAGAGGGATGAAAAATTGTGGAAGGCCAGCTGCTGGCGCATTGTAACTAAACAGTGATGGATTGCTGGTGTGCCACTGGGATAGGTTTGAATCCCATCTCATACCATCCACCAAAACAGCACTCTTTGAGCTGCTGAGGTAGGGAATGTTAATAAGATAAGCACCTGCTGTAAACAGCCAGATCAAAACACAGTATGTAATTTTAATTTGTGGAATATTTGAAACTGTGTTTATATCAGAAATAGAATTTGGCAAAGCACTATGTATTTGGAGTGTTTGATTGTCGACAGAAGAGTGGAGAGGTTTGGGTTGCTCTTAAAATTGAGATTTTGAGAGCCAAAATGGATGAAGCAAGGTGAGTGTGGAGCAGCACCAGAATGCAAGGGCGGACAAAACAGGAGATCCCCAAGAAAACCCTCCGACCAGCGGCATCATCTGGCACGATTCCCACGTGCGAAAATCTGGGGACGGTCCTGCTAGGAATTGAACACAGTTCGCCTTGGTGGTCAACAGAAAAGTCAGGTATGTGCAGACATATTTATGTCTCTGTTTACAGATGTGCCAGTGCTAGTAGCTATATGTCTGTGTGATGTCTGTATGATGATAAAGAGGAAATATAATTTAGGTAACAGTAACATCTCGGCGTTGGTTCAATGAACAAGATGATTTAGTTAGTTGAATTTTGTTTATCATTATTTACTCTGGCTTCAATATTGTTGTTTTACTGACATTTTAAAATTTATCTTGTATGAGCACATCTTTTGTATTGGCATGGCCACAACTCATACTGCAAGCCTTCATTGTAGCTCGTAAGTCGTAACTACAGACAGGATTGTATTAGGTGCTGTGTGTTGTAGGCGACACTCAGTAAGATATTCCCAGAGCTAACCATCACAGTGGAAAAGAAGGCAGATGCCAGCTTTCCTGTGGTGAGTGCAGCCAGTATCTGCGCCAAGGTGTCGCGGGACCGTGCCCTTCAGGCATGGAACTTCCAGGAGGGTCTCCAGCTCTCCAGCGATGCCTACGGCAGCGGCTATCCTAACGGTATGCCCAACTTCCTGCCACAATTATACATTTATTACAGAAGGATAGGCCTAGTAATGTGGGGACACGTGTGCTATTTGTAGCAAGTGTCACTTGATGATAGGAGCTGCCAAAGGTGTCCTTGGATAAAGAGAAGTTCAGGATTCAAAAGCCGGATAAGCCATGGCTTGTGTATCATGTTGGTATAAGACATAAGTTAATTTCTTATTAGACTCCTAGCATGAAGCAAGGATATTAGAAAGCAATGAAGTAAAAACTCTATAGAGAATTTTGAAGGGATCAAAATAAAAAAAATGATTTAAGCAGAGCAACAATGCATGTGGATTTGCCTCTCTTTTTTACCTAACGTAAAATCTGGAGTTATACTTTTAAGTTTTGTGCCTACTGAGAAAATAAAACATAACAGAATTGCTTAGGAATCATTATTTATGAATATATACACATTTCAAGAAATAAATGGGACACTAGAATGTAAACATTCACCATTTGAGTCATTAAACCCATTTGGGTTTTATAAATAAGCTTTAAAAATAAAAAGGCCCTACATTTTGTATTATCTGGAGTGTAACACAGATATCATAAGACATTCAACCCATAGCTTTAGATGAAAACCTTTTGGGGCCTTCTATCAAGTTGTTTTTCTCACAGCAGATTGGCATTTAAGCCTCTTTGTGTTTGTCAAATGGAGGCATACTTTGAACAGAAACTACACGTTTTGCTGTTTGAAATAGTGGAAATGAGTCCCTATGATGCAGGCTAGAGGTATCAGAGAAGATGACATCATCAGAGAAAGAGTAGCTTTGCAAAACAAACACAATACAGAGGATATGTTACGGCAGGTTTGCACCTGCAACCTGTTGCCAGCAAGCCATGTATGGGAATATAATGACTGACAGAAGGACAAACCTTAAGCCAAGCAATATGGAATTAATGACAGTGCTTGCATTTTCTGACTGATTAAATGTTTGCTATTTTTTTTTCGTGCCATTATCAGAGTAGCCACAGTTTGTGGCAATATGAATATGTGCGAGCGCTAGCATTTTTTAACCAAATATATATAATTTTATTTTTCTGGTACTACTAAACTATTTTTTTCTCAGCCATATTTTTAAGAAAATGTTTGACGAAATGAATTTAAAATTGATGAAAAATGCACTGAAATCAACTAAAAAAATTGACTAAATCTATCAAAATTTTTCACTACAGACAAATGTCTGTAGCTATGGCATGTGCAATATAAGTGGGCACAGTGCATGGTGAAACAACTACCAAGTGAGGCAAAATGTTGATGCTACTCGCTCCTTGTGATATACAGGATGACTCGCAAGGTTTGAGTTACCTCTTTGTCGCCGACTACTGGCGACTTGGGTGTTGAGGTTTGAAACAGCTGATAATAATCCTTCTCTTGCCCTCTATTCTATGCAGCCTTATGAGTGATATGTCATCGGAGGCCAATTTGGAGAAGGCTTATTATAATTGGTTGTACCAGGGTAGTTGTTGTCCTTGCGGAGGGGGAAGGGTAGGAGGTGTCACTGATCTTACCAAGGGAGAGGTGGGTTTCCAACTGAGGGTGACTGCGATGTAGGTGGTATCTCAAGACAGTCTATCCCTCCTTCCATTCCAGTCCCCATGAAAAGGGGAGGGGATGGGAATGCAATAGTTACCAGACAATCGGCTAAATGGAATTTAATTAGGATAGGTAACTTTCCTAATAAATATGCCAGTCAAGTTATTGGTCTCACAAGATAGTTTATTGGTCATAAAAAGACAACAAACTACCCGAGTCTACCCAGAAGGTTTAGGGCCTTAAGTACGGGAACCAGTACCAATGCTTCTCAGGAAGAGAGCTCTCCGCGTACCTGTGCGGTAGTCTCATCTCTCTTAGTTTCAAAGGTGAGCTCTCAGCGTATCTGTGCGGCATAGCCCGACATGCTACAAAACAACCTGCGCAGACCCCAGTGCCATCACGTCATTCTTGGGCCGAGTGGAGTGGGTCAGTTTATCTCGAGGGACAGGCTGGGAAACATTGGATGCAACATTTACACGTTGATACTTCATTAAGAGATGTGACTACACAGCGTTGCCTAATTTTTGCATAGTGCTGTAATTATTGTATAACTCATTTGAAGTGATAACTGTACAGTGCAGCAGGTATAATTTATATGCATTACGCAAAATGTGGGCCCAGTGTGTAATAACTCATTTTTATGTTTTTAGTGTGTGTGCGCTTAAGAGCTGCTAAACAAATAATTTTATGCAGTACGGCTTCTACTTCGAGTAAATCGTCGTGTACATCTTGTCAACCCTTAAGAGGCCAAGCTCGAGAAATAGTTTATAATGCCGCAATGCACTTGAAGAAAGAGAAAGAAAAGCACAAACTAAAATACAATGTCGTTGAATCACCGAGTATTGCAACAGGGGTCTTGAAATCTCTAGTGAAAATAATTTTGGCTGAGGGCAAAGAAATGGATTGTAAAGGAAGTTTGCAGTCTCAACTCTCAAAAATAAATTTTCAGAGCGGAAAAAACGCAAAGAATTTGACGACTTTACCAAAGGTGCACAAGTTTTACATAATATGGGAAACCGTACCAAGGCTCAAAAAACTGGTAAAGGTCTTGAGAGATGATGGCATTGTAGATTGTAGTAGGGAAACATTACGAAGAGTGCTCAAGGAAATTGGCTTTACTTGGAAAAAATGCCAATTGCGGCAAAAGCTACTGATAGAGAAACTGCAGACAGCAGAATGGCGCCATAGGTTTATCAGCCAAATAAGAGAATGCAGGATTTTGGGTCGAAAAATAATATACTACATTGATGAGACATAAATACTGCACACCAATCACACTCTGTGTCCGCTTGCTGGCAGTCTGAAATGGAAATCTGAGTAACAGAACCGATTTGTTAAGGAAGAAGATTAATTACTATACAGTAGAACCCGCTTATAAGGTTCCCGTTTAAAAGGTTTTCCCGCCTATAATGCATGATTTTTCTAGTCCAGNATACAGTAGAACCCGCTTATAAGGTTCCCGTTTAAAAGGTTTTCCCGCCTATAATGCATGATTTTTCTAGTCCAGAATGTTTCTCCATAAGAACAATAACAAACATTCCCGGAAATAAGGTNAAGGTTTTCCTGCTTATAGTGTCACTTTCTTGTGGACCCCTGAAGAACCTTATAAGAGGGTTCCACTGTAGTACACACCGGTGGTGAGAGTGGCTTTGTGGACAATGCACGGTTTATTTATTTCAAAACAGAATACAGGCAATTACCATGACGATATGAACTATGAGAACTTTTACAAGTGGGCCAACTGAAAATTTCCAATTCCACCAGTTACCATAATGTGCAAGACAACAAGAAACCCACAGCTTCAGCACTGAAAAGTCAGATACAAAACTGGCTACGACGGAACACTATTTCTTTCACAGATGAACTGACAAAGGCACAACTTTTGTTCTTTGTTAAAACAGTTCCTCATACAGCTATCTACAGAATTGACAGTGTTTTCAAAAACTCTGGGTACGCGGTCTTACGTCTGCCACCTTATCAACCAGATCTCAATCCCATCAAACTCGTTTGGGGGGACATAAAGAGAAAGATACAAGAAGAATTATCTACATCGCAGGACATGGTTAAAACATTTGAAAAATATTTTGCTGATTATTCTCAGGAAAAGTGGGAAAAGTGCTGTTAGCATGTAATGAAAATAGAAGATTTCTATTTCAAGAACAATGCTGCAATGGATGTACGAGTTGACAGTATAATTATCATCTTCAGAATGCTAGCGATTTGGCTAGTGGATCTGATTGTAGCAAATCTGGTGATAGTTCCGATACATCTGATTCATATTAGATGAGTGGTATTTCAATTTCATTTTCAAGTAATGTCTTTACAAAATTGTAAATTGGCTCTAAATGCTCATAGCTCTACTTTTTTTTTTTTTGGTCCTTTTTGCTGCTGTGTAAATGTGGACACTCGTTTATCTGGCCAACTGTGTGCTTTTTTTTCCCCCTCCCTCCAAACACTGCAGTAGGGGAAGATGCGCAAAGCCAAACGAGAGAGAGTTGTTTTGTAACTTGTCCCGCTATATGTAGTCTCTTAGTTTCAAAGGTGAAATGACCACTGACATTCTTGATAGGTAAGGACGTTAGGAGTCTGACACAAATACACTAATTGATCCTTGAGTGGCGAACGCCGATACTTAGCTGATTGGGGGCTTTTGCTGGGGTTGGTCCGGTAGTAGGTTGAGGTTAGGTCGGCTGGATGGCCCTTCACGGGTTCTAAGCTGAGCCTCGTCGGCGTGGCGGCTTCCTTCGGCTCTGGAACTCTCTGTGATCACTACGGTGCGCTGGGCTGCGGACCCTGGCAGGAGACCTCCTCCCTGAAGTCACGTTCATTAACTGACGTTTAGCCGGCACGTCATGGCATATATATGTGTGTGTGTCAAGCCTCACATGCGCCCCCGGGAGCATTGGAGTGCAACCCCCTTCCTTACTTCTCCCTCTCCACATCATCACCGCAGACTGGCGGCATGGCTGTATATGTATAAGCATTGTAGCCCTTGCAGGGCTACTAGGTTTTGGGCGGGTTGCATCTATGAGGCTCAAGTGCGGAACAAATGGACTCGTGTGCTATTCTCTCATTGGGGGTGTCAGTTTGCGATGGCAGGGGTACGAGAGCAGCACTTTAGAATAAAAGCAATATGCAGCACGCGTCACTGCAACACACTACAGGATAACTTGGACTGAACTTCTCTAAGCCTTCAGTTACAGATTCGCAAGCATTAACTGCTCGCTACAAGTGCACAGCTGCACCATGCTGGAATTGCAGCAAAATGCACACAGACTTGCCACATTTGCACCATTGTCAAACAGTTCTGTCTGCAAATATCTATAACCGAGATACTCGAGGTAGTTGTGTCTCACAGTGCGGCCAGAGTTATGTGGGGCCCTAGCATCCTTAATACATTGTACTGTGGAAGACTTCTTGCATTCCGTTGTGGCCAACCACAGTAGCACTGGGGGTGATTCCTCACACTGAAACCACGATTAAGGTCGCACCCGGACACGGCTGCCGACCATGACTTGCCAGTGAGACCCACCAAGTGACGTTGCTACATCGCTCGCGCCACGTGATTTTGCAAACCGAATTGAGCCACAGGCAGAACGGTACCTCCGGGTAAGAGTGGGCCAAGTACTGCCTATAGGCGCACAGGTCTACATACAGAACTGCCACTGCCCACGTGCAGAAACTTTGAAGACAGCCAGGAGTAGTGGCACAATGAGTGTCCGATGTACTGGTTAAGGAAGGCCACAATGGACTCCTTAGGGTAGGCAAGCCAGATGCTCCCTATCCTCTGGTAACAACTAGCAATTTCGGACTCTCCGCACAGCAGATATTACTGCAATACGTCAATCCATGTAATCGCAACATGTTACGCATGTCAGTACAGCTCAGTAACAAACAGTGTTATGCACTGATCGACATAGCTACCTCACATAATTTTGTGAAACTCAGCTTTGTTGACGTATGCCACTTGAAATTGGCTAATCAGATTGTGCAACTGGCCATGTGACGACAGGCAAAACTAATGGTGAAACAACTATTATTGTCTGGATACGCAACATGGAAACCATCACCGCAGCTATAGTCTCCACGGACTTGTGGGAAGATGCAATACTGTGTGTGCCTTGGTTCACTGAGCAAAATATCATTGTTGAGCCTGCTGCACATCGTATACAATTTGGCCAGACTAAGTGATGGATGGTATACAGCCTCGTTCCATGTCCCACAGGACGCATGTGGGAGGTTATGCTGGATGGTCTCGACCACGCTATGACATACTAACATAGCTGAGCACGCAATACCAATAGATGACGAACGTCCAATATACACGCCACCACGTAGTTATCAGCCCCATTAGAGTAGCATCATCTGGGAACAGATCACTGACTTGCTGAGTGAGGTCATTGTCAAACTCACAATCAGCCATTTCAATTCAGCTGTAACACTCGTACCAAAGAAAGGTGGATCGTGGAGGTTCTGCGTCGACTTCTGCCTGGTGAACTTTGTTACCAAAATATTTGTATGTGAATAAAAAGCGATGTATAGGAATGCGTGTGATGTAAAGCAAAACTTGTAAGATGCTCCGTACTTTCTCCTAGCACCAATGACTATAGCAGCTCCTTTGAAATGCCGACAAAGTAAAACCCTTTTAATGAAAAATTTACGTGGAATGTTCAGTACCAAAATAAAATTATTTCTGAATAGAAATTATTTGTGATTCAACTAAGGTAAGTACATGAAACGGTAAAGACAAAACAATTCTCATACAATTTGTATGAAAAAGACACTACAAAAATTGCACAACTAACTACGTTCAATCTACACAAAATACACTGAAATGCACTTTAAAAGAATAGTGTGTTTTATTGAAATAGATGGAGGAATTTATGCTTGTGAAAAATATAAATTAAAATCAAGGAAATTTGCATCTGATAATTAGGAAAAATCACCTCAATTTAAACAAATCTACCAAATAAGTGAATTACATGAAAAATGAGTAATTTCCCTTTGATATACACAACTTTAGTAGAATTTCTAGTTCGTTGCAAAATAATTTGGCATGACTAGATGTATGAAAAATCATATGTACTGGCTACTGGAATTTCCATTGAATTTAAGCCCTTAACTCCTTCTTGTAAACTTAATTTTGAAAGTTCCAAAATATAATTTAAATGACTGTTCTTCTGAATAGAGTAAAAATGTTTAATAGCTTTGCTTTGGACAAAATACCCGTCTTGGACTATGCATACTCATCTGCGACACAGACGTGGAGAAGGCAGCACACTCAATAGTTTTAATCACTCCAAAAGGCTAAAACTGCCGTTTGGGGTCTCTTCTTTGACGTGTGACGGCTGGTTGAATAAGGTGCACATCTGTTGGTACAAGGTTTCATACTGTGTCAGGTCAGGAGGCACGGGCTCGGTTGGTCACTTACTGAGGTGGGATCTGAATGATAATGTGCTTGGCCTTGACGGGGCCTCTAGAGAGTGTCGGACGCGTAGGCTGACAACTTGGAACAAAGTCTGGTATGGTGAGGCCTCTTGACGGCAGAGGGTAGAGCAGTTGCTGGCTTACCTCGTCCTAACATTCCTGGTCGTGTGCTGCTGGCTGTCGTCACCATTGGGTGGGCAGCACCTCGTACCTGGCCGGCCTGTGGGAGGGTTGACCCTCGATGTCCTGCGGCGGTCACGGGAGCTATAATTTCAGGTAGATGGCAGCAGGCGTCTGGGTGGTGAAGAAGGCAGTCTGGAAGCTGGTAGAGGCCACTCCAAATGGTACGGGTAGTTCCAGGCGGATGTGGACGACGGTCAGGTGCGCCATGCCTGGTGTCCTGGTTGGGGACTAAAGAGGTTGGCGAGGATGTTTGCGAGGTGAGACCTCGATATTCGACAAGCGGCCTGTGCACGTTTTCAAGGAGATTGGCAACTGAAGGCTGGTGTTGGTGGGCTGATCAGGGATTGGCTAGCCACAAGGACAGCAGCTGTCTTATGGTCTCTTCTCCTAGTACCCCCATCTGTGGGTGAACGGCATAGAAGGAAGATGCTAATGTTCTTCCCACAATGAAGAAGCAGGTGACAGTACTCTAGCTAGTGTGTATCCAGAAGGAGCAGGTCACTCTTTGTCAGACCTTTCACTCTGTCTATACGTTGTGGATGGAGTGGATTAACTCACATTGCCTAACCATTTCATTGTGTATCTTTTTAGTACGGGGCTCTACCATACTGTGCATGCTGGGTGTTGCGGGCCTTTGTCCACAGTATGGGTGGTCTGTAAATGTGTGGCGTCTTAATGTATGTGCAGTCCTTGTTAAGGACCTGCCCTCAGCTCTATTCTAAAGTTGGAAAACTGTACTCAAATTCCGTAGTCCCCTGCCTCTCCCTTGTGGGATGATGCTTACCAGGTTGGGTAGAAGGTACGTTGTTCACCTTAGAAATGATAACAAGAGGTTAGACTGTAAACGTTCTTTACTCTCGAGAGAATAAGTCACGGTGACCCATACTAACTCCTGCTCTTTGCCAACCGCGGGGCAATGTATGGAAGTTAATGAATGGACATGTGAAGGGGCCTGTCTGTACAAGAGCAAAACAAAATAAATCAAGGAAATTAAAGAGGTAAATGTTATATACAAAGTTATGCTGAAGGGACTGTATAGTCTTGAAGGGACTCTGGGTACCACTGCTGTGTACGTGTGGAAGTTGGTGTTTGACAGCAAGTGTTAAGGGTGGTGCTTACTCTTCGGGGCTACAGGCGACTGTCATAACCATAGAGGTTCTGGCTGGTTACTGCTGCTGCACTGATAGCTGGTAATGAATCACTCGGATATGTTTTCATAGAAGCTCCCTAAGAGGAGGGTAGCAGAGAGCCGTAGCGCGATTTGTGCTAAGGCAAGCTGCTGGATGAACGGCCGTTTTATGGGGGTGTACTGCCTTTCATAGGTCTTGCCGTGGTGTCTCGTGCGTCTTAGGTGTCTGTCGGCGGTGGCTTCTGTTTTCCACCCCCTCTCTTCCTTGCCGGAGGGGTCAGGCAGCGCTGGTAATGCTGATTGTGTAAAGCGGGAGGGTAGTTTCCATATCTGACGCACACTTACGGGCAACTTGTTATTTACGTTGCAGCTCGTGTTCTTTCATTTCCTGGGTAATTGTGAGGCGGGGGCGCTCAGGGCTGTTAAGTTAAGGTACTTGCTTCAGCTCTTTGGTGGCGGGGTGTTAAATTACATCTGGTATATGGCCTTGGAAGTGGCCGTTCGCAGTTCGGTCCAACTTGTGCATGTGTCGCCACATGTGGTGATGAGCAATCATAAAAAAAAGCCCTTAGACGTGTTATGCATCATCTTATTCACTCCCATGCATATTTACTACTTGAGGTGCCTCTCAACACCTCGCTAGCAGAATGATGGGCAGTCATAACAAAGTTATTAAATATCTGAAGTAGCAAAAGTTACGTCGGACTGCCTACATGGCGACTAGTTTGAGTGTGTCCGGTGTACTATCCGGAACACTATCAAATGCTGGATAAAATTTCAAGATACATTTCACTTCCTGAGACTTTAAACTACAGTCAAACTGTCTTATCACTGCAATTTCTCATTGGGCTAATTTGCAATGCATTAATTACACATAGTGAAGAAATAAAAGTCTTTAACACTTCAAAGATAGAATATATTTAGCCAAAACGTAGAGATAATAAAATAAATAAATGTCAGTAGGTGTGAAAATGTCCAAAATAAAAATAATAAATTTAGGTGAGGTGATTCTTGTATTTACAAATCTACCTAAACTTTAAGTAGGGACTTAAAAAATAAAATGTACACAACATGCATATTTACCAAGCATTCTGTTAACAAATACATTAAACAACCATCAAAGTGCTGGTATAACTATAGGCCGCCACTTCCGTGCTCTCTCTGTGCTTGGCGTGTTGGCAGCGCTTTGTCATGCTCGTTCGCTGTTATTTAACAGCCTTCCAACATGGTTTCTCCGACACTAATTGCATATATTCTTCGGCAACTCCTGGTGCAGTCGGGGCTTGGCAAACTGCTGCCAGATTACGGGCCTCTTCTTTACAGCTCCCAAATATAGTTTACCTTGGTAGCAATTTATGGTTGCTTGTTCGATCAGCCAGGGCATTCCTAGGACGATCGCCTCTGCCAAGTAGTTTACAATGTGGAAGAAGTGAGTTTGGATTGCTTTGTCGGCGAACCACAGGGTCAACGTTAGTCTTCCCTCTGTAGACGTACTCCTTTCTGAGCCATGTATATCTGGGTGTCGCCAGCAGGCTTAATTTGCTTCTGTACTCTTGGGGGATAGCATCCTTGCGGATAAAGTTGGCATTAGCTGCAGTGTCGAGTGTGGCTAGTTTTTCGGTCTCCTCTACGAGCACTGTTATTCATGGAGGATCTCGTAGGATCTGCTTTTCCTGCATGACAGCGACTTGTAGGGCCTCTCCCTCTACTTTGCCAGGGCCCCGGCCCTTTGAGTTTCCCTGCTTGTTAGGGATTTTCTCAGTGTTTTCCGGCTTCTCCTTTTTCTTTACTTCGGGTGCTCGGGCCGGTCCTGCCTGTCTGCTTTGGAGTTTCTGTCGTAGGACTGGGAAGTCTCGGTAGAAGTGCCTGGTGGGGCAATGCCATCACTTTGGCAGTATGGTAGAAGTAGCAGCAGTAGGTCCTGACGTCCGATCATGTGTTGGGGTTTTGGTAACTATCGTTTTCCGTGTAGGCATGGCCTTGGTTCTGGCGTGCGACTTGCGAATGTCTGCCAGGTCTATCTCTTGAATATGTGCCCGTCTCACCAGCTCTTCCAACTGGCTCTGGATTGCAGAGGTGGGCGTGTATTTCCGGTAAGAGGAGTCGGCTGATGAGTGAATTCATTGGAAGATTAAGGCTTTGTGCCTAATAAAGTGTTCTGCCTCCTCATTCACCTTCGGGGTTTGAGAGTAAAGCTTGTTTGTTAGCTCCACGACCATTCGTGGTCCTGAGAAGTGCGTAACTAGTTTCTCAGACAGTTCTTCCCAGTTGGGGACGAACTTCCCATACTTATTCCACCACCTTTCTGCATTGCCTTGAAGCTGGGTCTTTGTCTTCAGTATCCACAAGGCTTTGGGTAGGCATGTCCTCTTAAACTCAGTCTGGCATGCTTGGAGGAACTTGCGGGGATCCTCTTGGGTCGTTCCTGAGTATTCTGGCAAAGGTAGGGACTCAAGTACTGCTGGCCGTTCTTGCGGTAACTGCTCAGTTCTGAGCGGTGGCCGTTCAGGTGTTATTCTGCAGGTTGGACATTTAAAGTTCAGACCCTCCAGGTCTCTGGTTTTGTCTTGCCATCCTAGGCAAAGGTTATGAAAAGTGCGTGGGCACTTGTGGCGGGCTATCCGGTACACGCCTGTTCCCGGACAGTCTGGTAGGTCACAATGGCAATGTCTGTCCCTGCAGTTCAAACATTGGTATTCTAGTCCCTGGGTGTGTCTCTCCTGTTCTTCCCAACCCAGACAGACGTAATGAAAAGCTGTATCGCATTGCATGCAGGTTATGAAGTAACGTCCTACGCCAGGGCATTCCTCTATGGCGCAAACCTGCCCTTCAGTGTCAGCTGTGCTCTCGGATGTCGCCATTCTGGTGCCGTTAACGGGAACTGGGCGCCACTGGGTGTTTTAAGTTGACTCCCTGAAGTCAAGTTATTGGTGGTTTCTGTAAGTGCCCAAAGAGGGGCTTTTCTCAGGTGTTTCCCAGTCTGAAGAAAGGTGACTGTTGGCTGGTATTTCTCCAATGGCCCCACGTTGGGCTCCAAGAAAGAAATTGACTCGACGCGGACCCTTAGTGGGTATGGCAGTTGGTGGAGGCGTCAAGGCTCTTTCCCCCCCTCCCCCCGGGCGACGGTGAAGCGGTGGTCGCCACTCAAACGGGTTTTTCTTTGGGCCTATGTTGGTGGTATTGGCTACGTCTATAATAGAGTGATGTGCCGTAGGCGTGCTTGTGAGCAATGGACGAGTGGGTACCCTGGTATGGGTATAGGTAGGTATGACGTTAACTGGACTGACCACTCTAGCGACGTTAGTGGGCCGAGCAAAGGTAGGCGGTTTCTTCGGCGGCATTGAAGGCAGTGGAGAAACTGCACGTGGCACATGCCAGACGAGGTTCAAGGTTGTGCTGGAAGAGCTTGTTGCGGACACTCTCTGATGTGCAGCCGCCTCCTTCCAGGTGTATACCTGGTTGACACCTGAACCACTACTCTTCAGGACTCCAGTTTGAGCTAGCCCTGCTTGGCAGCTTTGCCCTGCCCAGCCCTATATTGAGGCATAAGGGGGTGATAAATCAGATAGGCAGATAGTGGGTGGTCAGTAAGGGGTATACATGGTCTGATGGAGAGTAGGGTGCTGACTGTTGGGTAGGGTAGGCAACCTGGACTACTGGTCTTCAATCTAGTGGCTTGGCGAGTGGGACATCGCTGGCAGACCCAAGTACCAAACTGAGGGTTACCGTAGCAGATTTAGGGGCGTCCATTCTCATGGCTCTTTGGCGAGCGAGACGTCGCTGGCGGACACAGGCGCTTACTGGAGGGACGATAGTCCAAGTGACTACTGCTCTGGTGTTGTTCAGGAAGACAAGCTTCGCAATCTGCACTTCAAGACAGTTCCCAAAAGTTGAGGTAGGGAATGAGGTTCTGGCTTGTGACTATCCCTGTAAGAGTCTTACAAGAAGTGGTGATGAAACGAAATAGCAGGAGCAAGGTGAAGAAGAATAAAATGTTGAAAGAGACAACTCAACCAAGTTAGATTTATGTCTGTTTATTGATTGCTCATTAAACACACAAACCAGCTTGTACCCTGACTAGAGCCTGAAGGGACGATCCTGTTGTTATATCATCATAATAAGTAACTACTGCTGCCATCTAGTTAGTTCGTACTCTTTGGTTTGTCCTCTCTGGTTTGTACATCCTTGGTTCTTTGAATATATTCATTCGATCACTAGTCAGTAACTAGCATGTTTGTTTCATTTTAGGTTATGGGCCCAGACCCATAATTCCAGTAAAAATAAACATTGGAAACTGTATTTCTCGTGATGGTATACGACAGTGATAGAAGTTCATAGTGATACTATTTGTATTTGTGTAAGCAGTAAATATGTCATCTAACTACCTAGTCAACGTACCTAAGTTGAAGGGTCGGGAAAACTACAGTGAGTGGACTTCCGCAGCGGAGAATTTTCTAATCCTGGAGGGCACGCGGCATTGCATTAAACCAGTTACTGGGAAAAGTGTAGAAGCTGCAGATGATGCGAAGACCAAGGCTAAACTGATCATGACCATCGACTCAACGTTATTCGTTCATATTAAGAATGTGACGACCTCAAAAGAACTGTGGGGCAAGCTGAAAGCTCTATTCGACGATGCAGGTATTTCTAGAAGAATAAGTTTACTGCGGAATTTAATCTCGATTTGCCTGCAAAACAGCAATTCTATGACGTCGTATGTAATGCACATGGTAGAAACCGGTCAGAGGTTATGTGGGACCGGGGTTGACATCAGTGACGAGTGAATCGGATGTTTATTACTAACCGGATTGACAGAAAAATATTTCCCTATGATTATGGCCATTGAGCATTCAGGAATTTCCATCACAACAGATGCCATTAAATCGAAGTTGTTGGATATGGAAACGAATGTGAACGTAAAAGATCGTAATGAAGTTAGCGGCGCATTTGCGAGTTCGCAGTAGTGGCAACCTGAGAATAATGTCAAGGCTTGCGGAAGCAAAAATGTAGGAAACGCCAAAGCACACGTCAAATGCTACAAATGTAAACAGCTCGGTCATTATAAAAACCATTGCCCAAATGATTCTGGCAGCTCAAATGACAAGAAGATGTTTCGTAAACAAACAAACTCATTCAGTGCAGTGTTTCTAAGCGGTAAATTTGGCAAAGATGAGTCGTACATTGACTCGGGCGCAAGCGTGCACTTGACGGCAAACAAAAGTTGGATTAGGAATGCTTCATACCTAGAAAATAAAGAAATTATTGTTGCAAACAATAATAAAATCCGGGTTTTGTGCACCGGTGACGTCGATATTGTAACAAAAACTGAAGAGTGAGAGTTTCAGGTGCCAGTGAAAGGCGCATTCTGTGTACCAGATTTAACGACTAATTCGTTGTCTGTGAGCCAGTTAATTAGCAACGGGAATAAAGTACAGTTTACTGGGAAAGGTTGCGATGTTTACAATGCAAATGGTGTATTAGTGGCCACGTCTTCGTTAATAAATGGAGTTTACAAGTTGAGAATGCCAAAAAGTGTACTGGCTGCATCCGTGGTGTCTGCAAACACATGGCAACTATTTGAATAAAATGAAAACTGCCACAGAGGGTATTGACCTTGATGAAAAAGCTGACATAAGTAAGTCATCTTGCGCAGTTTGCTGTGAAGGTAAGCAAAGTGACTGCTGTTTGCTTATGTTGGTTCAAGAAGTAATGAGATACTCGGAGTAGTTCACAAAGACATTTGTGGACCTATGGAGAAAGAATCCATTGGTGGTTCTAAAATACAAAAGCGAAGCCTTGACTGGTTTTAAGGAATTTGGAGCAAAAGTGGAAAATGAAACCAACAAAAGAATCAAAACATTGAGAAGTGACAATGGAGGTGAGCTTTGTAATAAAGAATTTGATACATACTTGCTAAAGGAAGGGATTAATCATCAAAAAACAAACACTTACACACCAGAGCAAATTGGATTATGTGAACGCCGTAATCGCACAATCGTGGAGAAAGCGAGGTGCCTGTTGTTTGACGCAAACTTAGGCAAAGAATTTTGTGCTGAGGCGACAAACACAGCTGTTTATCTTCAGAATCGAATTGTAGCATCGCTGTTGGATGGAAAAACGCCATTTGAAATGTGGACAGGAAGAAAACCTGACATAAACCATCTGGGAATATTTGGCAGTACTGTGACGGTTCATGTAGCAAAGGAAAGAAGACAAAAATGGGACAAGAAGTCAGAGAAACATATATTGATGGGATTTCCAGAAAATGTCAAAGGTTACCGACTTTACAACCCAAGGACTAAATCTATGACAACTAGCAGAGATGTCTTTATCATGGAAGAAGAAATTATCATACCAGTAAATGAGAGCACATCTAATGTTGAACAAAAAGAAGAAAGTGGGGGACACTTCTGCAAAAAAATGAAGTCAGTGGTAGAATCATCTGATGAGTTATATATACCAAGTGAAGATGAAGTCACTGATGATACTACTGAAAGGACTGAACCAGAAAACAGGTTAATGAGGAGCAGAAAGAAACCAGATCGTTTAGGATTCTCAGATATGTGCATTGATGAAAATGTATTAGATGATGCGAGCGGCTTATCTCCGGAAGAAGCACTAAAAGGACCTGAAAAAAAGCAGTGGTTAAAGGCTGTGAATAAAGAACTTAAGTGTTTTGATGATAATAGTGCGTGGGAGTTGGTAGATGCTCCAAAAAATGGTACGGTTGTGAAGTGTAAATGGGTTCTAAGAAAGAAATATGACAATGATAATAATGTTCGTTATCGTGCCAGGCTCGTGGCGTGTGGTTATATGCAAAAACAAGGTGTGGACTATTCAGAGACATTTTTACCTGTTGTTAGGCATACAACACTGAGATTATTTGCATTATCTGCTCAGTTAGGTTTAAATATAACACATTTTGACGTGACTACGGCTTTCTTGAATGGAGAGCTTGAGGAAACAATTTATATGCAAAAACCAAATGGTTTTTTCCTGTAACAAAAAGTTGTGGAAAAGTACTTAAATTAAAATGGGCCATTTATGGTTTAAAGCAGTCTTCAAGAGCATGGTACAAGAAGGTCGATAAGTGTCTCATCAAGATGGGTTATAAGCGTTCTAAGATAGTCTTCTTTGTATACCAAAAATAAGAATAGTCGCAGAACAATTGTTACACTTTATGTCGGCGTCTTCTTTATTTTTTCTAATGATGATAATGAAACTATGTGTTTAAAAAATGCATTAGTGTCACAGTTTAAAATCGAGGACTTAGGAGAGGTTAAGCAATGTCTTGGAATGCGTGTAAATGTAGACAAAACTAAAAGTGAAATTACTGTTACTCAAAAAAATTATATACACCAATTATTAAAAAAATTCCATATGACAGAATGTAAAATTGCAGATACTCCTTTAGAGGCTAAATTAAATATTAATAAAGAGGAAAATTGTAAAGACCAAATGCCATACCAACATCTTATTGGAAGTCTTATGTATTTGGCGGTTTTAACTAAGCCTGATATAGCATTTGTGATTAGTTACTTAAGCCAATTTAATAACTGTTATAATCAGGAAACATGGTTTTATGCTAAGTGAGTGCTGAGGTACTTAAAGAAAACAAAGCATTTTGGTCTCAAATATAGAAACAATGAAAATCCGCAGTTAGGAGGATTTGTTGATGCTGATTGGGGAAATAATGTTGTAGATGGGAAGTCATACACTGGCTTGTGCTTTGTATTGGCTGGGTGTGCAATCTCATGGGAAACAAAGAAACAGAAAACCGTAGCTTTATCAAGCACGGAAGCAGAATACATGGATGTCGCAGACGCGTGTAGGGAAGCAATATATTTGCGCAACTTGTTGTGTGAAATAACTGGAGATCTATATCCTATAACCGTGTTTAATGCCAATCAAGGGGCACTTAAACTCTCTGTAAATAATGTTTACCATAAGCGAACTAAACACATTGATGTGTGCTATCATTTTTGTAGAGAATGTGTCAGTAATAAAATTGTAGAACTGAAATACTTGGAGACAAATGAGATGCCAGCTGACTTGTTAACCAAGAGTTTGAACACTGTTAAACTTTATCACTTCATGAATATGTTGGGTATTCAATTTGTTTAGATTTTATGTATAGTTTAAATGTGTATACTTATTTGATATAGTGGGGGTGGTGTTAAAATATCATAATAAGTTAGTTTGTACTCTTTGGTTTGTCCTCTTGGGTTTGTACTCTTTGGTTCTCTGAATATATTGATTCGATCACTAGTCAGTAACTAGCACGTTTGTTTTATTTTAGATCCTAGGTTGCCAACCGCTAATTGACCCAGTTTCGGAAGACGCGGCGAGGGTGACCCCAAGTCAGTGGTACTCGAACTCGAGTTAACTGCGTGTGAGCTACAAGGTAGCTGAAAGCACTGCAGGTTTCAGTGTGCTGACTGGCAGCGAGGCGGTGCCATGCAGTGTAGAACTCTAGACGATGCTGCGAACTGCAGTGACGACTTAAAGAAGTCTGTTGACTCTCGGGCAGAGTGACGTTCTGTGAAGGTAGACAAGACATCTGTGGATGCTCGGGCAGAATAACGGCATGCTACTGAACTGGAGTGAGACAGCCTCGAACTCGCCGCTGATCTCATATACCCTCGAAAGGCCGTGCTATCACGAGACCAAGAATCGAAGTTCCCATAACTCGTTAAGTGGTTTTGTAACAGAAATGCAGCTCGACAGACTGGTTCAAATCATTGAGTCGGCAGCAGGCTGCTGTGTATGTATTTTAGCTGGGCTCTGGGCCCGTATTTATAGCTGTTAACCACTTTTTACTATCTTAGTAAATTAATGTGTAGGTGTTATCGGCAGTTGAGTGAAGCTCCCCACCAGTCTCTTGACTGGTGTGTTGTGTTGGGATGTCTAGAACATGTAGGATTGTTTACAAGTGGCTAGTTAAACTTGCGTGTAGTGTGTTGGTGAGTACCTACAACCAGAGTCGCTGCTCATTGACACCCAGTTTGTTCATCATCAGCCCTTACAGTACTGCAAGTCAGAGCGCGGCCTCGCTCTTATTTTCCGCTCATTTCATTGTGTGGCGTTTGTGAAAAAAAGTTGCATGTTATTAGTACACTTTTCTGGCACCCTATGTACCAGGACTGTTGCCAGCCCTGGTCAAAACTAGGGTTAACCAGTGTAGTTGGTGTATCTACATGAGCCTCCCGAAAGGCATCATTTGTAGATTGTTCTTAAAACTAAAAAACCGGCCTTGCAGCCTTGAATCTATTATATTTGTTCGTTTTCATTTGATTCTTGAGAAATTTTTAAACTTTTTGAACAAAAAACTAACTTAAACCTAATGCACCCTAACCCAGTCCTGACCTGTCACGTGTGCCTCTCGGCCTCGATCCCTGGTGACAGAATGGGACGAAATTGTGTCAGTGCACCCACATGATCTGCTTTGACAGGACGCAAATACAGGCCACATGGGAGGACACTGTGTGTGTAATTAGGGGCTGTGCGTGTTTTTACAGTGGGGTGAGGTGTAGTGCAGTGAGCTGAAATCGCTAAGGACGAAGTAGATTTGTTAATTCTTGTCCCGGACAGATCGGAAAACTCCGACTGCCCTAGAGATGCAATTAATTAATTAATTTACTTTTTTAAATTACCTGTGTATTTCTTTTGCATTCATCTGGAAATACTCAGAGATGCATATGAGAGTATGTATTTAGGATGTTCGTAGGTGTTAATTATGACCGCCTTGTGTTTTTCGAAGTTCTGAGGAGCTCCGCTCGGCTCCAGTGTTTCGTGTGAACTGAGCTAGAAATGCCTTGGATTGGGTAGTTTTGTTATTAGTGCAAAACTTTTGTCCCGGACTGATCAGAGAATTCCGCCGGCCCGAGAGTGGTATTAAAGCCTCGAACTGAGGACTGCGTATTCTATTTATACGTGGCGCACAGGGCCAGTGCGGGGGTTGTGGGCTGTGGTGAGAGAGAAAAAACAGAGAAAAGACGTAGAGAGTGCGGCTGCGGTGAGCCGGCGGAGATAGCCAAAGCTGGCGGCATGTTCCCCTCTCGCGGCAGAAGGCTGGAGGGGTAGAGAGTGACGACATGATGCGAAGTGGGTTGCGGTGCAGCAGGTAACAACAGTTGCTGGGCAAGCCAAACCTCTAGGCTTGAAGGCGTGCTGTTGTGTATGGCGTAACGGCTCTTCTTAAGAGGGGGCTGCAGCTTTGGCGAGGCTAGATGAGAGAATGACGTCGCTCGTGGCACGTAAATTTTTATTTTTATGATTTCGAAACTGAGATTAGGTGGACCAATTTCCATTTTCTAAGCACATCCCCAACAATGACTCTTGAAATCCATATGTAACTGTTAATATAACATGTACAGATAGTAACATGGACTATGTTCAGTTTTCTAGTGACTCATTCTTTCGTAGAAAGAACATTTGGTTGAGACTTGGTCAGAGGCAGTGTAGTAACATTTCAAAGCTGGTTGGTGCATAAACAATGAGCTAACTAAACTAATTAAACTCAGCTAACTAAACCACATGAAGCATTTACAAACACTAACCATTTTAACTTCATCTAGTTGAAAGTTTAACCCTGCCTGTTTGGAAATTTGGCCAAGTTTTTTAGTTGTCTTAAACCGTTATTCAATCAACTCTGAGCTAAACCTTTATTAACTCCAGGGAAACCTGCCACCAGCAAACAAACATGAAATAGCGCAAAAATAATTAAATACATAAAAGTGCTTTGTGACTGTGGCGTGTGCACAGGAGAAATAATGTTAGAAAATGTTTTTTTCTTTGATGAAAACACGGGAGGTGCTTTCCAAGTAATGGTCGCCAGAAGAACGTGAAGACGTAGCTATAGGTATAGAACAAGGTAAATAATAATTTTTTACTGCCATCAAACCTTTCTTCGTCAGCACATGAAAAAGATTTTCCTGTCCTTCCTTTTCAAATTCTGCCATCATACAACCTCAAATTTTATGTGCAGCATTCATAAACTACCTGGTAATTCGGCAATGAGTTAATCTGACCACATGACAAAGTTAACTGTACCAGGTTAGTTTTTGTAAGTGGCCATGATTTTGTTAGAAGCAAAAAGCAGTCAAGTGTTGATACTTGGAAGTTGGTCATTATGCCTCATGTACTGTCTATATGGTGTATAGTGTTGGAGTGAGTGTTGAGGCTGGCAGGATTGTGTTTTGCTGCAGACCCGGTGACTAAGACATTCCTGACGCAGAGCATGGACCCGGTGTTCGGCTTTCCTCAGCTGGTGCGCTTCAGTTGGTCTACGGCCGGCCGTCTGCTCGATGACCACGCCACCCTCGTCCAGTGGTGAGACTGCCTGTTGCTTATCACGATACCTGGCTCACCTGCCAGGGAAAGATAATACAGTATTGCATTTAAATTAAGTGATTTTCAGGAATGGCGGTCATTAGGGCATCATGCTCATGTGGCTTTTGAGAGAGATCTCAAGGCATACCTGCCAACTTTTAAAACTACCTACCAATAAGATTGGAAACAAAAAGTAATTGATTTACATGTAAATCTAATGCAGCATTCAAGTATTTAACTCTCAAATGATGTAACTTGTAGTGCTAAGCCAGTACCATTACCCAATATTAAAAACCAGCTGGTATTCAGTATATTGGGTCCACCCAAATGGTCCTTTTTTATAATCAATACTGAACACCTATATTTTCTTAGTTTGTTTTTCTTCCTTCCCTATTTGCACTGGGAAATTGTATTAATAAAAATGTTGCTGTGGAACCTTTTATTTACGTTCGCTGTATTTATGTTTTCTTGCAATTTGCACCTTTTTCTTTAGGTCCTAAATAAATATCTTAAACTGGTAATGCTGCTAATGGAAAATCTGTAACATTGCGAAGTTATTGTTTCGTTTGCATGCTTGATATGTTCATACCACACAAACAAATTGCACAAGAAATTATGAACATTTCACTTCCATCAGATCGAAACTCTTTCACGTACAGTTCATAAATGTATTTTGTGACACTAAACTTAATAATTACCATAAAAAAAAAAATTAACATGTCATAATAATTTTTATAGGATAATATTTTGTAACTAGCATTTTGATGAACAATTTTTAATTGTCACGGCTACGGTACCTTCACACTAATGACAAAAAATGTTCAACCACAGATTATACTTTCACCACTTGATTTTACATACCTCCTGGCAATGCTGCTGTTCATATTGAAATACTATATTTAAATGATTCATGCATTTTGCTTACAACATGTGCCGTTTATGTACTATAAGTAGGGGCATGGACTTTTCGCGATCGCGAATAAACGACGACAAACGCGAAATCGTCACAAAATTTAGTTTTTACGCGAAATATGGCATATCGGACTTTAATGCGCTAAATATAACCACGTTTTCCAGTAAAATTTTGTTTGCAGTATTGCAAAGCAAACACGCGCTCATATTTTAACACTATGTGGCGAAATACCGTATCTCGGCATGCATAGGCTGTACATAAAAAAAAACGGCTACAGAAAGTTTGTTGCGACTTATTTACGAGATATTGACATTTAAAAAAAAAATTTAACCTCCAAAACATGTTCAGGAATTGGTCTACAAACAGTACATTTTAATGTTTTATCTTAGTTTGTAAAAAGGTAAAAAAAATGTGAATAAATAAATAGCGTTTCAATCGCGCAATAATTTGTTCACTCATGTTCATAAACAAAATATCCTTTATCGTGCACGCGTAGAAAGTAAACATGGTGGAGCTCGGTCATAGCTGCCGTACATGAGAAAATAATTACGCTGTTGTACCAGAGAAAGATATCTTACGTAGTTCGCACGCCCGCCACCGCGCCACAAATGCACATTGATAGACGCCATTTTGTGTAACATGTTGCCGTGTTTTTGCTTTCTCAAGTCACGATACCACCTGTGGAATACTATACGCGGGACGTTTATTTGTAAACAGTTAAAATGTTCAATTGTACTGTTGCGTAAGGTAAAAAACATTACTATATCGTATTTAAAAAAAAGGATAGTTCCTGGTGCTTCTTAATTCTTTGCCCAGTATAGATTATACACCTAAATTGAAAACACTAGTTTCCACTGTTTTTATTTGGTATTTACTTTACTATTTGTTTTTGCGTTGGTTCCTGTTACGTGCATTAACGTATTTTAATACTCAGACATTGTTTAATATACCATGAACGGGAACGGGATTTTAAAACTGAAGGTTTTTTCATATTTGATGAACGAAACAAAACTATGATGTGTAAATACTGCTGTAATTATTAAGTTTAGGGTTTTTTCTGAANTTCATATTTGATGAACGAAACAAAACTATGATGTGTAAATACTGCTGTAATTATTAAGTTTAGGGTTTTTTCTGAAAAACACAAAAAAAAAATTATGATATATTTCTACTCTACTAATCACGTAGAACACGAATATATTAGGGGCGTAGCTTTAAAATAAATACAACATATTTTAGAAAAATTGAACAAAATTGCGAAATGAGCAGTATAGCCAGTTTGTTTAAGTTTCTGAACGAAACGTCCTAGACCAACAAAAGTTGCATTAATGGGTTCTGCACAGCTTACCTTGTTCATATTCAAGAGGGCGTAATGTTAAAATAAGTAGAACATATTTTGAAAAACTTGCAAAATATGTTTGTTTACGTCTATTAACGTCCGAGGAATTATACCAGCCCCCTACCTAGGAGAGGCAATTTACATTCTTTTGGTGTGTTTTACGGTTCCTTTAAATCCCTATAATCCTACATTCACAGTTTAGTGTNTTACATTCTTTTGGTGTGTTTTACGGTTCCTTTAAATCCCTATAATCCTACATTCACAGTTTAGTGTAAAACCCAAACATCCTAGGTTAGTATAAAACTCTACTATCCAAGGTTAGTGTAAAATCCAAACATCCTAGGTTAGTGTAAAACCCTACAAATTCTAGGTTAGCTTAAAAATGTAAAATAGTGACTCACCCATTGTGGGGTTAGGTGGGCACATATTATGAAATTAGTCTGACGTTAATGCCCCTAGTATATTCGTATTCTGCATCATTAGTAGAGTAGAAATATATCATAATTTTGAAAAAAAATTTCTGCTTTTCAGAAAAGCCCCTAAACTTAATAATTACCACCAATTGTTTGGTGTCAGAAATATAAAAAAAAACNATTATGAAATTAGTCTGACATTAATGCCCCTAGTATATTCGTATTCTGCATCATTAGTAGAGTAGAAATATATCATAATTTTGAAAAAAATTTTCTGCTTTTCAGAAAAGCCCCTAAACTTAATAATTACCACCAATTGTTTGGTGTCAGAAATATAAAAAAAAACATTGTTGATAAAAAATTGTTTGCATTTGTAGGAAGTTTTCCTTTGCTGAAAACACTCATGCAGACAGAATTCCTGCAAGGCTATCTTGCTTTACAGCAGTATGTTTCAGGAATTTTGAAAGAAGGGCAAAACTACTGATGTCCTCAATGAATGTTTTGCATGGTCTACGTGAGCAACATTCAACTTTTGTGTCACAAACTGTGTCCATGCTGGGGATTCCCACATCAAATGCAGACAGCGAGCGGGCTTTCTCTGCATATGGACACACTTGAACCGATTTACGGACAGGCCGAAAACCGAACAACATTGAGCTAATGCTTGCCAAATTGAAACCACGATCGTACATTTAACTGTGACAAGATTTGTAGATATATATTTTCTTGTTCTCATTTTAAAAATTTAGTGTTGAATTATTGTTTGTGTTCTTAAGTTAGAAGTATTAATTTTTTGTCTACATATATTGGCATTTATCAATTTGGCACTTGTTTCGGTAGTGAACTCTGTTTGTACAAATATATATATGTTTTTCTGTACTGTACATTTTACATTTTGTAGTGCTGTGTTAAATGTAATCATCAAATAATATTTTTAATTTGAATTTATATATAATTTTTTAGTAGCCAGTAAAGTGAAATGTGAAAATCCTGGTTTTTTACAAATTATTTCCAGTTTATCTACCTACAAATGACAATTCCATTATTTTATAGTTTTAACGCGACCTAAAAGTTTGTAAGTACTGCTTGTCATTTCAAAAATATTACCGCTTTAATGTTTTTATTTACTGCCTTAATGTTTTTAAGTGAATTTTACATGGCGAAAATTGTTAAAAAATACTGCTTTAAACCTTTAAAAATTTACCACTTTTAGGGGGCCTTATTATTTTCATTAATTTCAACTATTCAACAAATTTGTTTTGTACTAGCCAAATTATCACACATTCACATTTTAAGCTTCGTTTCTTCCTATGGACTGTGTATTTCATTGTGTTATTAATTAGCCTGTTTAACCCATATGGTGACCAAAAAATGAATTAAAAACCATTTGTAAAGATCGACAAATGATATTGAAGTGAGGGAGAAAGAAGAATAAGGATTTATTTTAAGGAGAAAGTTTCAAGAACCAAGTTTGTAAATTTCATTCATTCTGACTGGCACTATTTAATCCATGCTATGAAGCTGATGGAAATGTGGACCCTAAAATTAATGTGCCCATGATCTCGGGACTTTAAAATGCACATAATGTTGTTTACGCATAACTTGGTCTCTCGAAAAACTAAGAGAAATTAACTAAGGAGAAGGGGGCGAAGGGTTAGGAGAGGGCACCTGACAACAAAGTTCTTTGAGTACTTCTCACTTGATATACATATTAACGCATAAAAAAGTACCAAGCACTTTTCCATACCCAAACATATTAAACTTTTTAGCAGAAATATTTTCTCGCGTTTACTTTGGGCAGTATTACGATAAGTATGCTCAAAATATTTCTAGATAATAATTTGTGGTTTTAACAGAACTTCAAAATAGTTTATACTGACTGTTAAAATTGCATCACTAAATGAGAAATATGTGTGTTTAGCTGAAACATTGTAAAATCTGTTAGCTGATATACACAAGGCAAAATGAGGTTGAGCTGCACAAATTTGTTTTCTTTTTTTAATGATTATAATTTCTCCTTTCAGTGTGTTGAACTTTGTACACATTTTTAATTGGCAATTGTGTAATTTCACTGTAAAATTTGTTGTTCCACACAATCCAATATTCTCCATCTTTTCTCTAAGGGAAGGTCCTCTGTGATGTACTCATTGAGCCATCAGGCTCATGTAGCGAGGATGTAGGAGTGACGACAACATTCCTGAGCACTGAGTCTGTAACCAAGTGTTAGCATCCATATTTTCATCTATATTGCTGCAAATGCAAATTTCAAGATTTGCTTTTTTTCTTTACAAGTTGGAAAATAGTACCACAATTTTCTTTGTTGACAATATGAGATATTTTGTGATGGGTTTGCTATAATTAATGCTGCAGTCAAAGTAAATCATCATAACCAATTTTATGAACATTACGAGGCTCTTACCATGCAAGGACAAGAGTTGAGTATGAAACAAGAATAATTTCACCCTTGAATGATTACAGTCCTATCTTGTACAGTATAACATAAAATTCGCTCTGGCATTGAACATGGCCATCTTGAAAATACTAGGAGTCGCTGTACGGTGTGGATAATGCTTAGGTATCCTCACCACGGCATAAAGGGTTAATTTGCGACTGAGTCACTTCCTATTTTTGTAATTGGAAAACATGGCGGACATTACCATTGGCTGGCAGCTTACCTCGAGCTGCTCCCACTTGCCCTCTCTCGGTCATGCATTCTGGGGTGCTCCATCTGCAACTCACTTCATCCATTGGGACAGTCAAATACAGAGGAACTGTATTGTATAAAGATTAACAACCAGCATACACGGATCAATATTATACAGATTTTTTGCAGGTATCTATGTTACCAGTATTTATTTGGTAGTTACAGTATACTTTAATTTTCCTAGAAGTGAAATGTAAACATTGTGTGAAAAATGAAGCAAATGGCAAAGTATATATTTTCACGTAACAGAAAGATATAAACTGACTGAAGATAGAAGTAAAGTAGGGCTTTCAAAAGTGCTCAATTTACAATGAATGACATAAGAACCTTCCAAATCTCTCAACTCTTAACCTGCAGAGCTGTTTCTCTCATATTTTGCTAGCAGGTGACCATGCCAGAAAGAAGTAGTATTATATTCTTATGAATTTCCTCATATGTTAGCAGCAACAGAGACAAAATTAATGAATCACCAGTGACTAAGTTTCTTGGCTTAAAAGTAGACAATTTACTAAACTGGAAATCTCACGTAGCATATATTTTACCTAAACTAAGTTAACCTGCATGTTTCACTCTACGAAGTGTTGCAGAAGTCTAGNATCTCACGTAGCATATATTTTACCTAAACTAAGTTAACCTGCATGTTTCACTCTACGAAGTGTTGCAGAAGTCTAGAACAAAAATGGTATATTTTACATATTTTCTTTCCATCGTGTGTTATGGTATAATTTTTTGGGGTAATTCAACTGACAGTAAAAAGAAAGTGTTTCACATGCAAAAGAGAGCTTTAAGAATAATCAATGGCAAAAGAAAGTCAGACTCATGTAGTCCTCGTTTCAAGAGCTCAAAGATTTTAACATTTACATGCGAGTACATTTTTCAGTACTCCTATTTGTGTCCAAAAACAGTNGTTTCAAGAGCTCAAAGATTTTAACATTTACATGCGAGTACATTTTTCAGTACTCCTATTTGTGTCCAAAAACAGTCATTTATTTCAGAAAAATTAGTCTTTTCATAAGCATGACACTAGAATAAAAAGACACTTACACATGGCTTCACTTAACTTAAAACTAGTCCAGAAAGGGGTGCTCAATAAATTACCACAACACCAAGAAATTTAATTCTCTAACCAAAAACTCTATAAATAACTAAAAGAATTTTTTAATGAATGTGCATTTTATAGCGTGCTACAAAAATTAATAAATCACTGTATAACATTTAGTTGTACACATTTCTTGTTCCAGTTTTTCTCGTACCCTTTTTCTTCTGTTACAGAAAACGATGACACCCAACACCGCATGTTGGAAGAAGATAGTCACATTATGAAGAAAAGATATCATGTTCGTACTTGTGCAAGCTGACGTGTGTGTCCGTTCAGTGTTTAAACTTTGTATACTGTAATTTGACTTATTTAACTTATCCAATATCTTTGTACAGCTATGTATTGAAAAAAGATCTTACGGACGCAATAAAACAAAAAAAAAGCCTCGTCCACAGTGTTGGTTCGACACTGGAGCACTACAACGGGTGTGAAACTGTCTGCGTCTATGGCCGACATCATCTCCTGCGGGCTGGACTGGTGGCTTGCATGATGTTGCGTCGGCTTTCATTGTCCAGAATCCACAAATGACTCAAGACTGCAATGGGCACATGAACGCAGTCGCTGGCATACTGTGTAGCAAAATGTAGTGTTTTCGGACGAGTCCAGCTTAAACCTATCCTACAGCAACGTGCTAGACACTACTATGGTGATCGCAATCTGGCAGCCTGCATTGTGGAGCGGCATAGCGGACAAATGCCAAGTGTGATGGTTTGGGCCGCCATTGCATGCATCATGTGATCTCGACTACTACATATTGAGGGCAATCAGAACAGCAACTGCTTTATCAGGGAGGTTTTAAAGCCAGAGGTACTACCTCTCCTTCAGGTAACTCCACATGCCATATTTCAGCAGGAAAATGCCTGGCCACATGTGGCGAGGAATGTGCAAGCCTTCTTCATTGAACGACGGGTACCACTGCTTCCCTGGCCTGAACTTTCGCTCAACATCTCGCCCATTGAGCATTTCTGGGATATGATTGGTCAGCTATTTGTTCATGACGAACCTCCAGCAACCATTGTTGATGCTTTGTGAGGTCGCACACAAACCATGTGGAGCGAGATTCGCCAGGAACATAGCCAGGTCCTCTTTGATTCGATGCCATGACGTTTAGGGGCTCTGATTGCAGCACGTGGGGGGTTTCACGCCATACTCACTTCTCAAGGACAGAGATCATGTACAGTTGTGTAATCCTAATCAACTGTGTATTATCATGCACCTAATCTGTGGTATAAAGTTCATTTCAATTGCATGTATCGTTCTTGGTGTTGCATTTTTCACGAACGAAAGTGTTTAGGGGCTGGTTATAAAGAAAGTCGTGGCATTTGTGATTAAAAGCAAACTATGCGTAATACAGATTATCGACTGTAGGTAGATACAAAAGGTGCTTGTAATTTAGCCAACAAATCGTATGAACGCTAAATTTTTGGCATTGAAAGAATTCTTTAAAACAAGAATATAAGGTTCAATTCCAAGGTCATTTGCATGAGAATCAATTAGTTTTCTAAATACCCTAACTGTTACAAAAGTGTTTTCAGCAAGTTTGCGGGGCCGTAACGTAATTCTGAATTTGTTCCAGAACAGTACTGTTACACAACGAAGTTGCAAACAGAACATAAACTATAATGGTAAAGCTTTGTCATATTTCTAGATGTAACACCAGTCTGAATAAAATTACGTTACTATTACATAGGCTGTCCTAAATAATTANCTATTTTAAAGCATAGGCTGTCCTAAATAATTATATTTAAAGTTAAAATAATATTATACTTTATATTGTATTGAATTCATAATATTATACGCAGCAATACAAATCATATATAGAGTAATATGCTGTTACATTATACACAGTCGAATCATATTATTATGACCACCTGCTAGTATCCAGAGTAACTGCCCTTTGCAGCACGGACAGCTGCTAGACGAGCTGGCAGTGACTCAGATGCTAAAAGGTCTCCCCAAGTATCTGGAGCCATGCTGTCTGCAGTGCGTCCCACAACTGCTGAAGAGTGTGTGGCAGAGGAAACAGAAGGCAAACAACAATCAAAGTGGTCCCACAGATGTTCAATCAGATTGAGATTGGGGCTGTTTGGGGGCCAAGAAAGAACTTTGAAGTCTTGATTGTGCTCTTCCAGCCACGTGCACACACTTCTATCCGTGTGGCAAGGTGCATTATTGTGCTGGAAGATCCCATCCTCCCGAGGAAAGCCAATCATCATGTACGGGTGGATATGATCACAGAGGATGGAGTCATAACCAAATCGGTCAAAAGTGCCTTCCAAACGGGTGATGGGACCTAGAGAATACCACGAGAACATTCCCAAGACCATAACACTGCCCCACCGCCTTGTGTTCATCTAGCAATAGATGCAGGGTATCGATTCTCTGAAATTTCTCGCCAGACTCGTTCAGCAGCAGTCCGGTCGCCATAGTGTCGAGCAAATTCGTCATTTTCGCCAATGCATCTGGGTTAGCATGGGTGAAGTCACCCTCCGTCTACTCCAGAGCCCCATTCTCAGAAGGGTTCCTGAACTGTTGCAGTAGATACATGTCTGAATGCCCTCTGGTTCATTTAGAACGTGATCTGTTCAACTGTAGCCCATCAGTTGGCCTTCACGCACCATCGTAGTCGACGTTCACCTCAGATATCAATGGC
>NQII01007775.1:55480-91613 GCA_002778355.1 Clitarchus hookeri | reverse complement strand
AGCATATTCAAATATCTATAGGAGCATCATTTTGAAAACGAGCGTGTGAATCACTTAAGTCATGTTAAATTAACATGGATTACTGTAGCAATACTTGGGTTCAGAATTTGGTGAAAACAGGTTGACTGGTTGTTATTGGCATAAACGCCCAAAAGCATAAAAGGCATAAATGTATTTGACATTATCGTAATAAATGCCTTTAAAACTGGTCCTGTAGAAGTATATAACCGATGTCAATNGGCATAAATGTATTTGACATTATCGTAATAAATGCCTTTAAAACTGGTCCTGTAGAAGTATATAACCGATGTCAATTTAAGAAACTTGGTTAAAAATTGCAAATTTTTTTTAAGATATATGTTAAATTTTTTTTTAATTATTTTAATAATTTATACTTCAAATTTTTCATATCAATGTCTGATCAACTTAAATAATAGAATTTTTCCATGGTCTAATTAAATACAGTATTTGTACAAAATATGGCGGGAATTCGAAATTTTGGTCCCCGTATATGCCATAAAAGTTGCATTTTATTACCTGGCACTGCCTTACAGAATCTCGGCAAAAGATGATTTCTATAAGAATGTTTAAAGCTTCTAATGGCCAGTCATAGCATAATAAGTTCAACTGAAAGCATTTAACCTGGTTTAATTTATTTGAAATACTTACCTACATGAATTTTATGACTACCGTATTGCAAATAAAACCAGACACTCGTAAAACAAGGCCTGCAGTAGAACTACTTATGTGCATAGTTCGGAGGGAATCGGTTGGTTGGCCTCAGACATATTACATAAAAGCTTCAGTTCTTCATGTGGTTCTATTTTTATTAATGTATTGTTACATTCTATGTTTGTCATAAATACTTCTACATATTAAAGTCGGTGGAAATTGTTTGGGAAATGTAGCTTGCTAATCTAAAAAGTTTACATGGCCGTTATTTTGAAAAAAATGTGACAAAATTTTTTTGACATTTAAATCTAGATAGACTAAGAAAGTAAAATTCCAACCCTGAATTTATTAGGTTCACCTTATCGTTTCCCAAAGTATGACACCAAATCTAAACCTTACATATAGCGCTATCTTCCAAAATGACTGTCAAATATGTTTATTTGTAAGTTTAGTTAATGCTAGCATGTATACTACAAGCATACAATGATAAGTTGGACTAAACTATTTAATAATGTTTATTAAAGTTTTGATAACTAGTATTTTTCTTTGTAAAAATGGAACAAATACGTGTTATAAATTCTATAAATAAAATTAATTACTGAGTGGGTCTGGATTTAAATAGTTCTAATATAAAATATTAATTGATAATGATAGTTTCAGAACAACACATGGTAAAATAGATTATATAGTGTATATTAACGAATTAAACATTTAGAAATCGTATATAGAGAGACTAATTTTAAATGAAACATTTTCTCTATTAAAAATTTCAATATTAATAAGTGTATGTTTTTTTAAATATGGATTGTAAAATAACCCTTTAATAACACTGTTTGTTTAATGTGATAGATGAATTTTAAATGTAATTTATGGAGTTTTAAAATCACTTGTAAAAGCTAGTATTATGGAACATATTTTGTAATATTTATTATTTTGTATTGTATAAAGACTAAATTGATGATATTGTAAAAAAAAAAAAAAGAAATTATTAAGTGGCTTAGAAAAATATTTACAATTGATGAAAAATTATAAGATTAAATGTATGTTATTAGATGTTTTTAAAATTTATTTGTTAAAATAAAATTTTTGTTCACTTACTGATGCCTACTTTTAATGTAAATGCATGTATCCTGAATTTCATGTTAGTTATTAATACTGATTTTTATATGCAATTAGAAGTTGCATACAAAATATACAAACTGTTCAGAACTGGACGATCGTAGTAAAATACATGGCATGATATTTTTTGNGGCATGCTATTTTTTTACTACTATTATAAAAAACATTCTAAATATTGTATATAGAAAAGACGACACGATACATTACTTATTGAAAACATAGGACAAAAGCGACGTTTTATAGATCTTTTATATGTTCATTATGATGGCTTATAATGCGATGAACTTGATCCAGGATCAGAGCATACATACTATTTACAGACTTCTGCTGAGCGAGGCGTTCAAGAGAGTCACAACATGCTATGATCTTCATGTGTATTGCCAGTACTTCTATGACTGCACTAATACTCTTACCTGAGAACAACACAATGCTCTGAACTGGAAGCGGTTCCACTGCCTCACCATCTGTGGCGATGCAGTAGAACGAGTGGCTCTCTATAGACATCAGCACTGAACATGCCGTCCCATGAGCTCCAATAAGACGAAAACGATAGCTCTTACCGGGCTTCACAGTGAAAACTGCGAGAGAAGCATTTGTTGCAATCCCAGTCGTTGGATCCTGTGAACATCGTAACATATACAGTCTTTACATAAGCTTAAAACGTATTTTAAGTTACATGTAGTAATTATTGTGCAAAAAAGGTTGTGTGCAGGGTGACGTGAGCTTGGAATTTCAAAAGGAGTGCGGACTGCACAACTCCTACAAAATAAACGCTCATAAAAATTTTATTCAAAATTTAAATTACACGGTTTTAAATTATACAAAAAATATACAGTACATAGCAAGTATTTCTATATGAGGCACTAACAATATTATTACAATTAACAACTTTTGGCCCAGTCTTGATATACCCGTCTTAATAACGTAACGTGCTGTGTAGTCCGCCATAATTCTCCCAGTTACACCAACTCAGCTTCTTGTTATTATTACGCCAACCCATCACTTTTAATACATTGCTTTTGTACACGTCCCACGTTTATCAGCGAATTCTGGTATACTGTTAGCAAGAGAGTTATATAACTGTTTCAATATACCAATAAATAATTTTAAGCATATGTTATTATTTTCCATTAGAGAGCAGACATAGGACCTATCACTTATATCGAAATGTTGTATACAGGTAGATCTTTTCTTAAACGGTAATGTTATTAACCTACCAGCTAACTAGACATTGGCAAGCTGAATCTCCCGGAAGAGAGATACACATGCACAGGAGAGACATCCTGGTGCATGTGGAGGCAGTTAATAAAAGAGAGCCACGCATATAATGGAGGTACCCAAAGCCATGCCTTGAAATAAGTGGTATATTTTTTAATTAATGTGGCTTTCTGGTATTTGTATATTTAATAACGAAAGAATCACTAAGACAGGAACTATGGGAGCTATCATGCCAATATGGGGGGGTTGGTTAGTGAAAGCGCCGCTTTCTTAATACTCCAAATTACGCCACGCATCAAACCATTTCACAGAAAATGTGTCGTGTCGACTCCTCTTAAACATTACACATTTTATTCAATGTTAAGTCTTATATCTATTTTTTATATATCCCCTGCCATGTTAACTTCGTATCTGCATGCCAGTATGTAGTGTACCACATATGCAGTTATGGGCTGTGATATTTCGAAGGTTGAATTTAAAACTCGTGCTAGAGCTAACAGTGCTTTTCATCAGTGAAATGAATACAATGCTACCGATAATAAAATCGACCAAGCATTCTTGGAACCATTGCCTTAAACTTTAGAATGCAAACTAAAGTAATATTAACATCGCAAAAGCAATTAAATTCTGTCACTTAAATTATAATTGGGCTTTCAATGGGGACATTGGAACTGTTTTGGCCAGGCACAGTAGAATTTCACTTTTTAATAAAGAAAATACTAAACGATTTACAACATGATTGAGGTCAAATTTACTCAAGTGGTGTTAAATTTTGCCAGTTGACCATAATTTATAAAATGATCTGATCATATTTTCATGTGCCCCGACTGTTGAGATGTCACAGATAATGAAATAGAGACAAAATAAAACCAAAAAACCTCAGCAGCATTTAATAACGATAAAACGCAGTGAAAACATATACGACGTATGGTCTAAAGTGAATCGTATCGGTAGGTACACAACTTTGAAGTTGGAGCTGAAGAACAAGTTTATTCCAAAAATTATTATCAGGAGAACTATGCATGAAAGTTATTTCATATCCCAGTTAAATTGTATTTAATTTTCGCTCTAAAAAAAGACAACATATACATCAATGGATAAATAATTTAGTTTAGTCTATTTGAATGAACTGATCTTACTGCACATTTGTTATGAATTCTTCTTTATAATAAATAAATTTTTTCCTGTGGCTAGCTATTCAATGTATGCATCATAGATTAATACAGGGATTATCAATAGCTTAAATTATTTCGCCATTTTTTTATATTTACACTCGAGAAAATTTAAAAGGGGGAAAAAATTATAAATAACGTCAACATTATCAAGTTGATCATAAATACTACACTCTAGTTAAACATGACTCTATTGTTCATAAATATAACCATAATAAGGAAAAAAAACTATCACCAATATTAACATCAAAATCAAATATAATGTCATAAATATTTTAATTGTCCATAGTTTGATCAGTAGGAAGAAATGTTTGTCTCTCGAGGCTTTCAACATTAAGAGAACCCATTTATATAGAATAAAATATTTATAGAAATATAAAAATGAAAGAATTGGAAATCAAATACCTGTACTTAAAAATCCCATCGAAAAGTGGAAAATTATTTTAAAAAAATAACAAACAAAACATAAATAATAAATATATATATTACTTACTTTAATAAATTACCAACAACATATTTGTTAGTAGAGCCAACATCACAAAAACCTTACAGAATATTATTGACAGTAAAAAACAATTTCCCAAATATTATTTTCCTAATACCTAAAATAAGATTATATAAATGAAAAATAAGATGGTTACTAAGAACTATTGGCAAGCAAAGGCTTAAGAATAAATATTTAATTTTGCGGAATATATTTTAACATAATTAATGCCAAAACTAAACATTACGGATTAATCTACAAAAATACGAATTCGGGAATAATTAATAATATTTGAGTTGAGAGGTGGACTTCCTGATTTTGAAAAAAACATACACAAAAACATATATGTAAAATAAATATAATGCGGAAGACTGTCATATTTTTAAATAAATAGTTTTAGGCATAAATGCAGAATATCAAGAATATATAACAAAAAATAATTAAGCCGAAGTAAAAGTTGGATATATAGCAAGAGTACTAGAATATATATTAAACCGTATTAAATATATGGCCCAAAGAGTCCAGAAAAACCAATTTATTTGCCAAGACCACCGAAATCTCGTAAAGGAATTCTGAATTATAATAATTGGCAAAAATAATACAGTTCGATTAATGATGTAAGAAAATAAAGAAAGTAAATATAATGTTGAAAAGTAAAGTTTTTCTTAACTTGTTAGGATAGTTTGCATAATAATGACGTTACAAATTCAAAAAAATTTTTTTTTAAATATTCTTAATGTATTCCATGTCAAATTCAACTTTTTTATTTAATTCCTTACTTTTAGGGGAGTTCTAAATATCAAGGTAAACGAATTATAAAGTGGACAACAAATAGTTTTAATTGACCATAAATTATATTACATATTTACAAACATTGTGGTAAATTTACCAAACTGAGGAAACTGACATAAAAAGTTTATAAAGTATTAAATAAAATTTGGTAAAAGGTGTAAATATAATTTTTTTTTAAAACTTTATTAAATTTAAAAAAAGCAATGAAAATAATGCTACACTTTTTTAAGATTTACCTTCTAATGCAGTAACTTTGGGTTTTTTTTATTGAAAAAAAAACAATAATATTAATTAATTTGAATAATTTTTCGAGAATATACCTGATAAGTCCATTTATTTAAAATAAATAATAACATTCATTATGATGATAGAATTCAAAATTTAATTCTCCTATATGTGGTTTGTCTTGTTTATTGTAGTAAATCTACTTTCAAAACGATGCTTGATTACAAAGATAATTTCAAGTTTAAAATAAATTAAAATATGCAATTTTTTTCTATTTCATCTTTAATTGTTGCAATTTTTTTTAAACCAAAAATTAATGATAAACAGTTATCCAATTATATATTGTGGTTAATTCAATTTGCTATATATCATTAATTTCTAATTAGTTTTATCAGTTTTAAAATTTTCTATAAGTTTATTTATTTTTTATATGTATTAATATCAAATTAATTGCTTGAAATTATTAAAGCATTAATCTATTAATTTATAAATAAAATAATTTCACTGCCGAATTACAAAATTCATTTCAACAAAAAAAAATTAGAAAATATATCAACGTTAGTTTCATGATTTGAAAAAGTAATTTTTTTTGTAAATTTAATGTTTTTATTTAAATTGCAATTTTATTCAATAATGGTTTTTAATGTAAGATACCCTCTGAATTTTAATTTTTTACTTTTTGATATAAATAAATATTTAAAATTGATTACCGAAATATAATTTTTTATATATTATATTAATAATTTTTTTTAAATTCACTATTAAAACTTTTCTAATGATATTGTTTTAAAAAAAATTGAATTAAAAGTTATTTTGTTTAAATATGTAAAGTGGTTCTAGCTGTACATAAATGTATACCTCTGGTAAATAAAAAATTAATTTCTTAGACTACAATTTTATAAGTTTTGTATGTACGCACTTATTCGTATGTGAGTGGTGAAAGACAACTTTAGATTATTACTCAACTCTCGCTGCAAAACAAAACTCTTTATCTTTCTTAATTTTTTTTCAGGCACAGTAAAATACTAGACAGATAAAAATTTCAGATTATCTTACGCAACTGTTGGTTTTTAATCCGAAGTACATAAAAACTAATTACGNTTTAGTTAAATGCGTAAAATTTGTAAAAGTATTGTATCGTAAAAGATGCTGCCCGTACGTGACATTCGATTCTCAATAGTGATGATGGAAGTGAAGCGAGGTGAGCATAGTGCAGCGCTGAAACGAAACTGCGAGCGAAATGGGATATATCCGAGGTATCCGCCGTACAGCGGCAAGATAGTCATGTGCTAATAACCTGGAGAATCCCGCAGCGAATCTAACACGGTTCGCCTAGGTGGGAGGCCAGTACTCTAGCTGTCGCATGACCCCAGTCCCTTGCTTTTTCTTTGCAAACCAACGTACCTTGTAATTTACTGAGTGTCCTGCAAAATTTGTAATAGCATTTTTCCATTTAGTAATGGGACTTTTTTTAAACCCACTCAGGTACAGTGTCCTTCACAGTGGCTTTAAGGGCGCCACTTATATGGCATCATAATAGTGTTGCAGTGAGTTTGAAATCCACATATATAAACGAAACCACTAAACGTGTCCCCATCAAACCAATGTACGAAAACAAAACACACTTCTGACGAGGTACATATTATGCTCTCAATACATCATTCATACTATAAATACTATTCGCGAGCTCTACAACAAAGCACAAAACGGCTATTTCACTCTGTAGTATTTCCCAATATACTGGTCGGAAACATGCGAAAATATTATAAGAACCTTCAATGGCCCTTGTTGCAGAATACCCATCAACAAACTAATAGTGTCGCCGCTTTGAGTACCATAGGTTAACCCAGAAGGACTAAAACGCTGCACTCTTATTTAGCACCTTGCGCATAGGAGTGATTGGGCACCAGGCGTGCGTTTGAGTGTCGCCCTTATCGCTCGCATGCTTCTGAGCCTTAAACGCTCTAAAGATCACCAAGTAGGTGGTTTCCTTAAGGATCCCTCCTGCTTGCATCGCTTTTCTCCTTTTTAGTAGAGAAGTGCGGAGGCTGTAAGGGTCACACTGGTGCACTCTACAAGAACGCCAGCGCCGCTATGTGCAAGGCTGTGAACTGGCGTGCACGGTTCACGTAGTGCTGCGGCAACTCGGTACATTCATCTGTGAACCTATAATTTTATTGATGAAAAAAGTCTATTGCAAAACTCAATAACTGCTTCTATTGTAGTTGTGCTCTTTCCCAGATAGTATGTTTTAAGATAAAGTAGTCTGAAAATACATTTTTGACTATACTAAAATGTTATAAAATAATATATACAGCATACGTGGTAACTTAAAAGTACCATTCCTTCTTCTCCTGGAGTATTACGTCTTTTTGTAGGTAAACATACTGGGGACATGTTTAATGTCTTCGTTAGAAAACCAGGATTTAAAAAACTCTGGAATGCACTTCAAGCACCTAGCAGGTGGACCCTTAATACGCTGCACCTTACACTTCGGATAACATGGACGTCCCTGATGTATCGGAGGTATCATTTGCTACTGTATATAAATTCTGTGGTCTTGTCTGCCAATAGCAATGAAGTTCACACAGATTTTTATTGGTCCCGATATGAACCACGTCGCCATAAGTACAGCAGTACACTTCTGAACAAAAGTGTATTTATTACAGTGCCTAAAATGATATTTAACGTGTAAAAACATTGGATGATTTTAAAACCGGGGCTGCGAATAGTAGCGAAAACTATGAAGAAGAAAGTAAGATCTTTTGTTAGCAGGAGCCTCAGGAACTTATCGTATGACATTACAGTTATATTAGCAAAACTTATGCCACGATAACTAGAGTTAATGAGATGCTGAATAACTTGCAAGGAGGTTGACGCTACTCCCCATCTGTGGTGTACAAAATGGTTCGTAGGGTCTACAGTTAATGTTAAGTGGCACAGGACTACAGGTGCCTTGTACGTTGAGGGTACATCACACAATTACTTCATCACGACTTCTTAGTTGTGAACAGGTTTATTTAAAGGAATTTACTCATACACATTCCCGGCACTGTTGCGGGAAGTACCCATTCTTTAACGCTCTGCAATTTCAAGGCCTGATTGACAGGTTACAATGTTCTGGCTACGTTTCCAATGCTGTAGGGGCATTTGGTGGCAGGACAAGTCCTGAGTGATGATGGGGTTACTTATCTGAACATGTAACATGGAAGCTGTTCTGGCAGTTGAGGTCTGGTTAGTTGGATGGCCTGGATATGTTCCAGCAGTTGAAGAGGTCTAGTGATNTGGCCTGGATATGTTCCAGCAGTTGATGAGGTCTAGTGAGCTGGATGGCCCTATTAAAAACCGTCTGTGGTTGGCTTGTTACAAGCAGCTGGCTTCCTCTCGATGTTGCGCCCCTTGGTGTAGCTCACCACTTGCTCCTGTTCTTGGCGTATGGCAGTTACTGACTGCTTACTACACTACCATGTCCCAGCGATGGACCCAGTGTGGGCCCCCACCCATCCTTCGCGGCTGCAGGATGCACTGGACTATCCCACTATTTTGACATGACACTTCTCGGTGAAGTTCACCACTCGACTCCTCTTTCTCGGTGTGTGGTAATTAACTGACTGATACGGTAACTGACTATCTGACTCGCGTCCAGGCATGGTGATACTAGTCGTCCTATGTGACTCTCGTTAATGTCCCTGGTTCTGCCCTGAGTTCCATGTCTTATGTCTCACATCCCAATTTGGCTGACCCCTTAATGTCGCGACTGCCACCCATCCTGCATATCCCAGGGTGGTGTTACCGAACTCCGTGCCACCTGCTGCTCGTTACTTCGACTGAAGGACGTGGCCGGGTTCCGATCTTCCAGGCCTTNGTTACCGAACTCCGTGCCACCTGCTGCTCGTTACTTCGACTGAAGGACGTGGCCGGGTTCCGATCTTCCAGGCCTTCTCTGTTGTGATAACGACTGACCTCTCTGTGCGGTACTGACGAACTGCCCGATGATCTACTGATGTACTGACGTACTCCTCTACTGATGACAACAAACTTAATCCCACCCTTCCCACAAAGAGGCTTATATCCTTTCTCGACTCCCTCCCAAAATTCCTACACGTGTCTCTCTTGTTGAGTTGGTGGGGGGAGGTCGTGGCCTGCAGTACGAAGCACTTCTAACACATGCCATGGATCCTGAAGTTTGAGGGGGGAGGTGGCTGGCACCCTTAAGCTTACTGTGTCAACCTATTCTTCCGTGGTGCGTGTCAACATTGTCCCGAGGTTAGCTAAGGGTGGAGGGGGTGCTCGGAATTACTTTCAGCTTGTCAGCTGTTTGTAGGTGTGTGTTTTCAACTTCAGGCAGAATACGCCTGACTATCTCGTCATTTCTCGGGGTTTACAAGTTTCATGATGCTTGCTAGGGGGAGGTAGAAGAGGAGGGTAGGGAGGAGGCCTGCATTGCAGCGATACTTATGAGGGCCTGGCCGCGGTACATCATCCTGGCTTGACCTCGACATGCGTGAACGAGCGACACGAATCTTCCGAAGCCCCTATACTGGTTTAAGTTGATAGGGGGAGGGTTGGTGACAGCACCGCTTCTTATTTCTTAATTACGTCACACGTCAAAGTATTCCTTGATGTGCGGTCATATGCCTGTGTGTAGATGGTGGACACTTAAACATCACATTAAAATTACACCCATTAACCAAAGTGCTCTCAAACACTATTGTAGTCCACTTTTNGGTGGACACTTAAACATCACATTAAAATTACACCCATTAACCAAAGTGCTCTCAAACACTATTGTAGTCCACTTTTTGGCTCTTATGCTTGAATAGTAGAAAGGTGTGTATTATTGTGGGCTGTCAACTTAACAATTCAAAATTGACTTTCTGTATTATACCACTACTGTGTATGTGGTATACTTCCGCTCTCCNTGCTGTCAACTTAACAATTCAAAATTGACTTTCTGTATTATACCACTACTGTGTATGTGGTATACTTCCGCTCTCCATATCATATGCTATTAGTGTATATACGGGGCTTTTGGTGCAGGGTTCAGTTATAGGGGTTCAGAGATGTCCGCCATATTGGTTTATGTCACAGGCACGGCCGGCGGCCAGCAGCCTGGGTAACCATATGCATGTTGCAAATTTGTTTCTTCCATGCGAAACAGCATCAACACATTAGCATTATTACATAGTTACAGTTTTTGCATCCGTGAATAAATCTGGCAACGGTCAATTTTTGCATACCTTCTTATGCTAAAATATTCTTGAATTCAAGTCTGTTTCTCACATAACACATCGTCGGAAATAAACACTGAGTTTTGCAATACTTCACTCGGTGGCACGATAGCTTCCTTATCGCTCCCAGAGAAATATTTCGCTACATCTACGTCTTGTAGTATTCGTACCAGTCACTTGTATTTTGGTTGCTGGAGCGATTTCAAATATAGGTTCACTTTTTTCAAACCAGAGCCTATTCTCTTTTATCAATTAGCTCAGTAGGATTTGTATTTAAATGCCATACTTGGACTTTTCATTATACAGGTCGTTATTTATATCGATTTTCACAGTACAAAGCTGTGAATGTTTATACCAAAGAAGCGACAAAGCAGATACTTCATTACCNTATTTATATCGATTTTCACAGTACAAAGCTGTGAATGTTTATACCAAAGAAGCGACAAAGCAGATACTTCATTACCCCTTTATGTCGGTTCTGTGGCAAGTCTACATTGATACTTAAACTAAAATGTATAATCGGGGTGAATTAATAAGTTCTTAGGTCAATTCACCGCGATGTCTCGAAGAGGTAAGCCCAAACTGGAAATGGGATCGTCGATACGCTGGTCAATAATATACCATTCAAGCTGCCCTTTCCCTCATACAAGTTCTGTGTGCTGAGACCGAAGATGGCATAGAGACAGGGACATGGTGTCATGTGCATCAAAACACTGGATGAAGTGTGCAAGTGTCACGATGTCGCCTACTCACTGAACAATTATCTACAAGCCAAGCACCTGGCAGACAAGATACTTGCACAGAGGGCCGACGAAATAAGAAANACTCACTGAACAATTATCTACAAGCCAAGCACCTGGCAGACAAGATACTTGCACAGAGGGCCGACGAAATAAGAAAATCGTCAGATGCTGGGCTCGGTGAAAAAATAGCAGAGTGGTGCATTTCCAACATGATAAAGCCAAGGTAAAGATGGGAATGGGTGCGAAGAGCAAACAGAATGTGGAAGTGAATCGAAAAGTGGTGAAAAAGGGAATAACAANGTAAAGATGGGAATGGGTGCGAAGAGCAAACAGAATGTGGAAGTGAATCGAAAAGTGGTGAAAAAGGGAATAACAAAATGCTAGACAAAGAAAACATTGACTAGTAGATTTTATCCGCTTATTTGGCCTGCACTGTGAGCCCTCAAATGCTTAATCAGAGCCACGAGCTGTATCGTCTTANTAGATTTTATCCGCTTATTTGGCCTGCACTGTGAGCCCTCAAATGCTTAATCAGAGCCACGAGCTGTATCGTCTTAGAAGTCAACAAAGCATCGAACGAACAGACGCAGTTGGTGGAGGCCCAAAGGCACAATCAAAATACAGAAGTTATCGCCATTGGTAAAAAAAAACCGCGAGGGCCTCTAACTAGGGCCATAGTTCTAATGTTCTGATGTGTAATATTGAACTCATTAAGATGCTGAAGTATGTGGAAGATGCAAAACATTCATGTAGCTTTCAGGTCATGGAGTCTCGACACATACATTACAGTGCCTGCAAGCCAGCGCTTCAAGAGGATAGTGAAGTCCAGCTTTCCAATCGAGAAAACGTGGATACATCATCACTAGGCTACAGACAGGAAGACATCACAAAGTGAGAGTAAGCTGTTCGCAGTTCGGCACATGACAAATAGAAAATGTGACATGATCCTGAGCTTTTAAAATGGACCATGCCTGCTGTTTTATCAAATGTACACTTAGTTCCAAAATGCATATTATGGGTGCCCAGATCCCCGATACTGACACCAGGTGCCTTCAAGAGTTTTACCTCACTCTTGGTGTTTGATGTGAGGAAACTGGACGAGTGTAAGAGTTCAAATGTGCTGGAATGCAGGATCAAATTTACTACACATGGAATTCCTTCATTCACGTACACTTTCTGCCTGACAATTCATGACCGACTCGCATTGTACAATTATCAACACAAAGTCGTCAAGGTATTTTCGTGAATGCCGCAGAGGGTACAAATACGATGGCCATACGCGATGTCTGTTAAATCGGTTTCGAGCACAGATAGAAGTATGATGCACTGTTATCTGATGGAATTCCAAAACCGGAACGGCTACATACTCAAGGAGATCACAGTTCGCTGTGACGACGATGGCAAAATACGCACGCTCACCTTCCAACTTTCTTATTCCTAGAAATTGTAGGACGAGAAAAGCAACAAGACAAATGACTAGCTGGTCAAGTACCACCACGGACTGGAGTTAAACGAAAGCAAGATTACATACCAACAAGTGTGAAAGTGCTGCGCGNCGAAAGCAAGATTACATACCAACAAGTGTGAAAGTGCTGCGCGACTATCTAATGTAGTATTTGAAAGAACAGATTTATGTTTTCGGGGCCAGAACGGAAAAAATGGCTGGGCGACTTGTGCAAAAACCAAGATGAAATCATCGATGTGAAGTTCAAATACAGCTGTCCTTCGCTGCACAAGCTGACGAAACTTTCGACGACCAGGAATAGCACATCTGTGACAGGTCAGAANAATACAGCTGTCCTTCGCTGCACAAGCTGACGAAACTTTCGACGACCAGGAATAGCACATCTGTGACAGGTCAGAACCAGATTAGACACTCGCATGGAAGAAGTTACAGCTGCTGCGCAAATCGTTTGTTTCGTCTTTGGAACATGAATCGATGAGTTACAGCTAGGCATGAAGTCAATCTGACAGTGGTTCCGAAGAACAGAGACTTAAAATTTTTAGTGTACTGACATTTATGTATTTACATGTAAAATAAATTTTATGTGTATATAAATCAACTAATTGTGGTTTTTTTACAATTCGTCATTAGCTAGCAATTTTTTTAATTTAAAAAAAACCAAATCAACACATTTCTTATGCAACATAACGTATTTATGTATTGGTTTAAGACTGATGAAGGGCGAAAACTGCAGGGATTCTTACAGATGGACCTGTTAATGTAAACACACACAGACTTTCAGTTTGAAACCGCAAGTGATATCTTTGTGGCGGCGGAAAGGTGTGATGAGGCCTTTGCGAATAGCAGCAATGTTAGATGGCTCGAAAAGCATACATTTATTATGAACTAGTCCCTCATGACATATAGGTGGGAAAAGTTTATCCGTATTTTCTCTTGTACCGAGAAATCTATACAGAAATTAAAAAATATATAAAGAAATTGCTCCTCAAACAAAAAGTAAATGGTTACATTGACAACACTTATTTTTATAAAGACTGACCTTAAAAATAGTAGAAATTTATTATATGCCACATTTAGTACAGTTTTTCTGTGCCAAAAAAACTTGGAAAATATATCTGGTGGTAGATGCTCAAAAGAAATAACTGCCAGACTAAATAGTTTCCAACAGTGGACNTTTTTCTGTGCCAAAAAAACTTGGAAAATATATCTGGTGGTAGATGCTCAAAAGAAATAACTACCAGACTAAATAGTTTCCAACAGTGGACAAATATGTGATAAAGGCGTAATTTGATAGTCAATGGGCATATACATTTGATTGGTATGGGTGGATGCATAATTTGATATGTAAGGCCAATAATGGACTTTTGTTAAAGGAGGTAAGGGAAGGTGGTGCATGTTTGAGCAAGGAGTAGGGTAAGGTAACATAATATGTTATCTTCTTAATTTTTTTTTTTACTAATGTTTCTTTATTTTTTATTTTAAGGTCATCAAAGTGATCGAGACCATGGGTCAAGGTGATAAGAGGGAATCAAGATTATTTGTCAAGGTCATTATCGTGGGTAAAGGTCTTGGTCACTTGGTTTTTGAGGGGGTAGGAACTGNAATACAGCTGTCCTTCGCTGCACAAGCTGACGAAACTTTCGACGACCAGGAATAGCACATCTGTGACAGGTCAGAAACAGATTAGACACTCGCATGGAAGAAGTTACAGCTGCTGCGCAAATCGTTTGTTTCGTCTTTGGAACATGAATCGATGAGTTACAGCTAGGCATGAAGTCAATCTGACAGTGGTTCCGAAGAACAGAGACTTAAAATTTTTAGTGTACTGACATTTATGTATTTATATGTAAAATAAATTTTATGTGTATATAAATCAACTAATTGTGGTTTTTTTACAATTCGTCATTAGCTAGCAATTTTTTTAATTTAAAAAAAACCAAATCAACACATTTCTTATGCAANTAAAAAAAAACAAAATCAACACATTTCTTATGCAACATAATGTATTTATGTATTGGTTTAAGACTGATGAAGGGCGAAAACTGCAGGGATTCTTACAGATGGACCTGTTAATGTAAACACACACAGACTTTCAGTTTGAAACCGCAAGTGATATCTTTGTGGCGGCGGAAAGGTGTGATGAGGCCTTTGTGAATAGCAGCAATGCTAGATGGCTCGAAAAGCATACGTTTATTATGAACTAGTCCCTCATGACATATAGGTGGGAAAAGTTTATCCGTATTTCCTCTTGTACCGAGAAATCTATACAGAAATTAAAAAATATATAAAGAAATTGCTCCTCAAACAAAAAGTAAATGGTTACATTGACAACACTTATTTTTATAAAGACTGACCTTAAAAATAGTAGAAATTTATTATATGCCACATTTAGTACAGTTTTTCTGTGCCAAAAAAACTTGGAAAATATATCTGGTGGTAGATGCTCAAAAGAAATAACTGCCAGACTAAATAGTTTCCAACAGTGGACCAATATGTGATAAAGGCGTAATTTGAGAGTCAATGGGCATATACATTTGATTGGTATGGGTAGATGCATAATTTGATATGTAAGGCCAATAATGGACTTTTGTTAAAGGAGGTAAGGGAAGGTGGTGCATGTTTGAGCAAGGAGTAGGGTAAGGTAACATAATATGTTATCTTTTGAATTTTTTTTTTACTAATGTTTTTTTATTTTTGATTTTAAGGTCATCAAAGTGATCGAGACCATGGGTCAAGGTGATAAGAGGAAATCAAGATTATTTGTCAAGGTCATTATCGTGGGTAAAGGTCTTGGTCACTTGGTTTTTGAGGGGGTAGGAACTGNAAATCAAGATTATTTGTCAAGGTCATTATCGTGGGTAAAGGTCTTGGTCACTTGGTTTTTGAGGGGGTAGGAACTGGTGATGAGTGTGGAGGTGATCAATGTGCAAGAGCTGGATTGGTGAATGGGTTGATGGTGAGGGTCATGAGGCAGTTTGAGAAGAGGATGTTGGAGAGGTGTGAAGGGGGTGCAGGAAGTTGGCCGAGGGAGGGGTCCATGTCCCCTGTTCATCCCCGGTTCGATGGTCCTGGCTCAGAACCCCTAAACCTCATTTACTGATCTAAGGATGAAGTGGCCCATTCTACTGAGAGCTTCGAATCCTCTATCTCGCCTTAGAATTTATCATCTCTTCTTCATTTTCCCATTTTTTGGGGGGTTATGGGGGAAAGTGAATTTTTGTTAAAATAATTAATTCTGAAGTGATTTTTGGGGTGAGACAGGCTATTTTGCCGATAAAATTACCCTCCTTATGCCGCTGGCCNTAATTAATTCTGAAGTGATTTTTGGGGTGAGACAGGCTATTTTGCCGATAAAATTACCCTCCTTATGCCGCTGGCCGCCGGCCGTACCTGTGACGTCAGCCAAGATGGCGGTCAACTCTGAACTCCGATTCCTGAACACTGCGGCAAGAAGGACCAACATATATACACTACTTATGCTACCGAGACCAAACGGTTGGTCCTATATATTCTTCTGTTTTTCACTGGTCTATGCGACCCCGGTTTATAATCCACAATTTTCACACGGTGTATCAATATGTGACTGAAAATACTACAGGTAATTTCACAAAATCAAATATTTTTTAACTCAATTCCTTGAATTCAATTTATTAAATTAAAAACCACTCTATTTGCCTTTATGTTATCAAGCCACCACATAAAAATGTATCACTTTATTTTAATAAACCAGTTAAACAATACCAGAAGTAAATTTTTAAATGTATAAACGACTCATCCACGACATAAAAAAAATTGGATATGCAGAAACTAATTTTCTTCATGTATGTACATTTTTTTATGTACATCTATAATTTGTAACAACTTTAAATGTGCAACACACCGCTCTATTATTATGGAATTAATTCCTCTAAGACCGCCAGAAAAGCTGTGATAAGTAATTTAAATTTTGTATTCAAGAAAATATAGTAAATTTTCTAAACGACAATCTTGAAGGAAAACAAAAATTTCAAGAAATTGAAATAGTTTATTACAATTTATGACATCAGATATTATTCAATGAATTAAGTTCAATAAAAAATTGAGGGTGATTTGAAGAAAAATTTTATTGTGTGAAAGGGCCTCAACTTTGTTACCTTTAATGCTATTCAGGTTGGGAAGCTCAATGATGATAATTAGGCAAGTGAAAATTTTAGCTGCCAGAGATCACTGCTGTCGCACGTATACCTGATTTTCCGTTTCGTGTGCAAGCAAAGGAGATTCATGCAGCTATCATAAATAAAATTTAATTGAGAGGAAACATTCCAAATTATTTTCTTAGAACCTACTTAAAGAGTAAACTTTTTTCTTCACATTAGAAAGAAAATTTAACAAAATACGATTACTTGTGGTTTAATATTCGATTGCAAAACTAGATTGATCAAAAAGTGTCTGTCAATATGCCTAATATTTCAACACAATTTTTTTTCAATGGAAACTACTGTACACTGAACTACTTTATGATCTTTCAGAATATTACACATGATCGTGAACAGGCAATGGATTCATATACCAAAAATTCGTGGATTCATTTAGAGAAAAGCCAGAAAACCAAAACTCCTACTTTTAAGCTGATTAAGGCATTAGGCCATGCATTATTTAATTCATCTTTGATTAAACTGAGCCAATAATAAACATGCAGTGAAATTCAGGCCAAATCACCGTCTTCCAATATGACAGCAAGCTGTCGATGAGCAGTTGATAAATGCATAAGTGTACATAAACTGATGAGTTGTTCAATTATGGTGACCTACAAAATACGTTGTAGGACTAGACTTAGCCATCTGGCACTGATTCAACGAGGTGGGGGAAGATATTCCAATGTATCTGATACAACAAGCGCACACGAAGGTTTACCAGTTGGTTTACATTGTGGAGCAGTAGTGATGTAGCATGATCCTGCTTGTCCAAGTCCGAACTATAAGTGTTCGATTGGGTTCATATGTAAGCTTTTGGAGACAAGGCATTAATGCAAATTCACTGTCACGTCCCTCAATCCTGTTCTTCACCATCCTGACAGTGTGATATGTCACATTGTCTTGTTATAAGTGTTCGTTGCCAGCAGGGAACACTGTTGTCATGAACGGATGAACGTGGTCCCCAATAACGTCCAAATACCAGGCAGCTGTCAGAGATTGGTGTACTGGATTAATGGGCTCCAAAGTTTCCAATGAAAACAACGCCCAGACCATCACTCCTCCTCTGGCGTGTCTCAGCCCAACAGTGCACCCGGGTGCCAAACGCTATGACGGTAATCATCATACACATGATGACCATCTATATGATGATTTAGGAATTGAGATTAATCGTACGAGGCGACCATTTTATAATCATTCACTGTCCAGTGTCGATGACTTAGTGCCCACTCCGTGTGCTGCTGCAAATACGTGTAGTCAGCAAGGGTGTGTGAGTGGGTCTTCAACTAAGCAGTTCCCTCTGCAGCATTATTCTATAAACTGTGTGCTGTGAAACATAGTCCTAGTTACCTGTGTTGTACGTCTGTGTGAAACCTCGAACTGGGAACCTACGGTTGCTCCGAACGATGCGTGACAGACTCTGCTGCCATCTGGCATCAATACGCCATGGTCGACACAAGTATGTATGGACAACAATTTGTTGTTCCTCCATTTTTGAACTTATTTTGATAGTACTCAAGACAACGTTATGAGAGGATTGGTCGTTTCAAGGATGTTGGAACCAAGACACCGAGTCATCACAACCTGACCTCTGTCAAACTCGGATAGATCGGCCGTTATTCCCCATTCTGACACCGCAGGCACTACCAACAATGAGTCTGTGGAACTTCTCTGTATATAAAATGCTGTCAGGTCGTCATGTTTACCCATTCGTGTGAAAAATGTTCCTTGGTAGGTATGGTCATTATGTTATCGCTCACCAGTATAATACAGTGTAGTATAGCATAGGTATGACAGAACTCGTGAATTGTTCAGTTCACTAACTACAGNCGCTCACCAGTATAATACAGTGTAGTATAGCATAGGTATGACAGAACTCGTGAATTGTTCAGTTCACTAACTACAGTGCGGCGGCTTACCTGTATGTGCGTGCCAGAAGTGTGTGCCGGGGTTGGGCTTGAAGTAGTACCGGTATTTGTTGGTCTCGGTGATTGGGCACTGTGTCACCTGAGGTGTGCCATCCGAGTATTGTGTCCCTGCCTGGAATATGCCATGCCAGTGGATGGTAGTGGCCGTACCGCTCATGGAGTTAGTGACATCTACCACTACAGTATCACCTTCACATACCTGTGCAGAAGACATCGCTTAATGTAAAAAATATCCAGGTAAACTTCTGAAACAGAATGGAAGTTGTAAACTTCACTGTAAAAAAAGTTATAATTTGATACTGAGTAGTAGATTTTAATTCTACAAACGTCTTTAACAGTGCAAACATTTTATCTTCAAAAATTACTCGCTTCTAAGATTACAAGAACCATGCTTGTAACAGACCTGAAGAAATATTTGCACTATACTGACACGTATCCTCGAGATCAAGCAAAATGGCGGAAAATAAATAACGTAAAACCGTATATAGTTATTTCTGCAAAATCTAGGGGTGATGTGAAATGTTGTTACGTGCAAAACGAAACATATGGTAAGTTTTATTTGCGTAATCCACTTAAAACCACATAACTAGTCTTAATAGAACGATAAAATTTTCAAAAATACGTGATACAATCACTCATTAACTGTTAATATTTCATATGTACACACAACACTTAAAATGAAATAAATGTGCTTTTCTTAACCAAATACCTTTATAAATACGTTCTAGGTATTTACTGTTATATTCAGTGAAAAAAAAATGGGTAATTACATTAGCTAAGTTGGTCTTGTGTTTGAGAGTGTGGTTTGATAGTGCAAGGCACGTGGAATCTAGTCCTTATGCTGGCAAGGTGTAACATTTTTTCATAATGTATATTTTGAAATAAATTTATTTGCATTCTCTGTTATTAAATCATGTTATTTGTTCATAGAAGAAGAAATAAATTTTTATACCCACTTCTAAATTGTGCAAGTCAAAATTCAAGCCTATTAGTTTACTGTATTGCAAATATATGTCTTGAACATTTTACCAGAAAACTGATTCTAGTTATACAAATTATTTTCTTTTCAACTGGGTTTTCAAGGATTTTCTTTGTTAAAGATCAAAATATGTTCTACAGTGAATATATTCTAACATAGCAGACTGCAAAAATAGGAATGATTAGCATCGCAAGTATCCAAGTTGGCAACTTCCCTATGTATTTTACTATTCCCTAAGCAAACGTTGTAATGGTACCTTGGATGCATAGAAATAGAACTTTACTATTCGCACATAATCCCTCCACTTACATGCTAAAATGGTAAATTTGCGATAATATCTTACGAGTGTGCGCTGGGTGAGTAGCGCAATTTCGTTTTCATAAGGCAGCCATGGCAGAGACGTCAAAGAAATTCGGTCAAATGGAGAGATCTGGTTGGCTCTTACGGTGGTGACCTAGTGAGGGGTATATTTGTGTGAATGAGGCCAAAATCGATTAAATGCTACGGATGAGGCCGATCGATGTACGTAATACGTGACAACTAGCAGTCATGCGTTAATCAACATTCCTGCAAATCTAACAAACTACTTTCATAATCCCTTCAAAGAAACATTTTCTCAAATACAGTTGGAACAGAAGCCAATAAAGGCAACTATAAAGACACGTCGCCTAAATGAAAATTAAAATTTCATTCACAGTTAAATTGTTGATACCAAGAAAACAATCGACTGTATGAACAACTTTATAGTCAGTAAATAGCATTTGAACAATATTGTGTAATTATTTTGCTTACACGAGTTGCATTACTCATCAGCTTGCCTTGTTTAAACACATCATCGTCACATAGAACACTAGCAGGAATTTGTAGACTTGCACTTATTCACTAGTTGAAAAGGTAAGTGTGTTAGGTGTAGTCAGCGCTACTATTACAAGGGTTATATTTCAAAATAAAACTGTCTTTGAGGAAAATAGAAAAAAATATTNAGTGTAGTCAGCGCTACTATTACAAGGGTTATATTTCAAAATAAAACTGTCTTTGAGGAAAATAGAAAAAAATATTGGGACGATATATTTGGTAAAGCTACTCCTTCCTTGTATGGCTTGGTTTGGCAAAATATTAAAAATAGGCATTTGTTTTAATTTATTTTCTAATCAAGGTTAGCATTTTTTTATTATTAAAGGTCAAATTCGGACAATGAAAAAGTGCCATATGTAACAAAAGGGCAAATTTTCAATCAATATTTATTTGTTTCTAAACATTTTGATAAATTCTTGATAGTTCATCTCGTTAAGAAAATTAGGCAAGAAACAATGAACACCAGCCTTTATTTGTTTAAAGTCGTGAGGAGGCCAGTTTCATGACGAGGAAGTTGCTGGGAACACAACTAAGTATCTGGAAGTGGCTAGCAGGGTTCTACACGCAAAAGGAACTATCAGGATGTTTAATTTGTCTCATGGAATAGGGTCATACATATTCTGACAAAAACGACTATTCTGTAAACATTAATAGGCATTCTATAGACTANTAAGAAAATTAGGCAAGAAACAATGAACACCAGCCTTTATTTGTTTAAAGTCGTGAGGAGGCCAGTTTCATGACGAGGAAGTTGCTGGGAACACAACTAAGTATCTGGAAGTGGCTAGCAGGGTTCTACACGCAAAAGGAACTATCAGGATGTTTAATTTGTCTCATGGAATAGGGTCATACATATTCTGACAAAAACGACTATTCTGTAAACATTAATAGGCATTCTATAGACTAAGGCGTGGAAGGATGAACCTAAAGAGAAAGCGAGTAATCTAAGGAACAGTCATTGAAAGTGGAAAGAATAAGTTTAGGCGATAAGATTCCAAATCGGAGAAAAATAAAATTTAAAACATTTAAAAAATAAGTATGGTACGAAGTTAGAAAAAAGTCCTTCTCCAGTGTAACAATGTTAGAATGATGTTTGGTGGGGATAGAGAGCTGAGGATTCTAGTAGAGTATTCACCATTAGAAAAAGTAAGTGACGAGAAAAGGGAACAAGCAGAGCTTGAATATCTTCAATTATGTAGACCAGGACTTGAGTTGAGGTGAGAGAATTGGGCGTCTCTTAACAACGAGGTATTGAGAGTCAATGAGGGTGAAATAAGGTGTAAATGGTACAGCGCCGGAATGCAAGGCCGGGAAAACGAGAGAGCCACGAGTAAACCTGCCGACCAGCGGCATCGTCCGGCAGGATTCCCACTTGCGAAAATCCCGGTGTGACCCGGCCAGGGATTGAGCCTGATTAGCTAAGGTAGGAGGCGAGCAGTCTAACCTCTCAGCCACCGTGGACCCCATCTGGACTAGAAGGAGTAGAACTGACAAGATATGTAAGGATGGATCTGAGAATAGAGGGCAATTCCTAAAGAATGTTAATGGACTTATATCCAAGTACAGCTTATATTGTAGTAGGTTGTATCTCCGCCTGAACTCACTGTCACATATGGCAATAATCACTGCGGCCATCCAGACAGTGAAATATTCAGCTTACCGTGATGCTGGGTCCAGGCATCTGGCGGTTCACACACAAAATGGTCCTCTCTACGCCATCAGCCATGATGCACTGGTCACCTTCACTGGAGTTGGCACACGGGCTGAAAAAGCCGTACTATTGGCTACCATGTTCTACATTTGACTGTTCTACACACATATATGATAAAGACTATTTTTCTTATATGCTGGCATGATACTTTTTGGCCAGTTTCTCACATGGGTAGCAGATTAAAATTTATATTTACTCTTTAAATGGCTGATTATATAGAACGTTAAGAGATAATTTGCTTTATATTAGTACTAAGCATATTAACTATACTGTAGAGGTTTGTGTTTGGAAGTGAATCAGATGATCCCAGAAAAAAACTGCATAACTAATTACCAATTTTTTGGGTTTTAACATTTGTGGAGTTGTGTAAACGTGTGAGATAACTGACGCAGAGTATTTGCATGTTTGATTGTGGTGACAAATTTAAATTAAATGTGTGTGTTGGGAAAATTAAATTTATGAAAATGTGTCAGAATGTAGACCAGAAAAATCACAAAACTGTAGACTCGGCTGCGGCACAAATCAGGCTCATAGACTAAGAGAAGAAAATCTAGTGGCTGTTATGGACATGACCAATGTGTTGGTTGAGATAGTATTAATATTTGGGCAACGAGAGAGAGTTTTAGTTCTAAAGCTCTAAGTTTATCTATAAATTGAGACGAAGAAATGCACTTAAGTGATTTTTACTACCGCAATAGTTAAAGGTGCATTACAAAATATAACAGATATATTAAAGTGTCTATCTCACATACACCCATTTTTCATTCGAAAGAAGGGTGTGTAAGAACCACGATTTTCATGACATTTCTATTTTCATTGATGTCTTTTACAAAGGAGTACTATTAGTTTCGAAGCAGAAATGTTCATAATGATTAGACATAACGAACATGGTTTGTTACTTCTCAACTTCAGTATATGAGTGAGTGAAGAGATTTGGGAGGCTATTAACTGCAAGGTCTTGATGAGGGTGTTTGAGGTGAATACGGAAGCACCGGAATGAAAGGATGCGGGAAACGGGACAACCACGAGAAAACCCGCCGACCAACTACATCATCTGGCTCGATTACCACTTGCGAATAATCCGGTGACCCAGCGTGGAATTGAACCCGGTCACCTTGGTGGGTATCGAGCATGCTAACCGCTCAGACACTGCGACCCTTTCAGTTTACAGAAACAGAATAATGTCACAGAATTAAATTCAGGGAATGAAATGAGTTAACGTGAAAGCTTCGGCGTCAATAAAAAGATATTTAGTTGTGGCTACATAAATATTTAAATCTAAAGATAAAGTTCCCCGAGAACATGATGTGTCTTAGCTGGCTCGGTTTTAAGTTAATACTTAAGATTTAAAAACTGGCACAATTAAGAATTAAATTATGCACACAGCTCTGTGAAAAAATTTAAAGAAATTACAGCTCTAAGGACATTTCGTTATTTAAGAATTATGTTTTGAATCAATCTTACTTCACATTTTCGTTGCCTTTCCTGGAACACATGTTGCTTAAGCTTTTTTCATTGTTCTTATATGGGAAATAAGTTTTCAAAGAGAACATACAGTGCACTGATCCCTTCTGTATGCATAGGCTTTACAATTTACAATATACATTTAAATAACAATGTACAATGCATTTTCAACGGAATTACTATTATTTTTAACGTTTTATTTTCACGTGTCTAAATGAGCGGGTCTATTGACGTTCTCGCTGCTTGCTGTGATCAGCGATGACGACAGTACACGCTATTCAGGAAGTTTGATTACTGGATTAAAGCTTGGAGCCGCTGAGGATCCTTCGCATGCAACAACAGAGAACGACGGTGTCAAATAATAAAAGTTTGTGTTGCTGTGTTTTCTCGGGTAGATAAATCTCAAAAATATCTTCAAATTTCCAGATATCAAAATGTTTACGAAAATTGTTATGTAACCATGTGTTTATTGTTTGAAAGGTTTATGGCAAATGCTGGCAGAGATACGCCTAAAATAATTTAGCATGTCAAACAATATCGCATCACTCGGCCATTCCTTCACTAGGTAGCAGTGTCTGCACGATAACAGTAGTCAGGTAAGCTTCAGCTATCAGGTGCGTAGAGTCGCTTCCATATTGGATTTAGTTTTGGTTCACTGCAGCAAATATTTAAATGGAATGTTTGAAAACCAGAGCNTAGAGTCGCTTCCATATTGGATTTAGTTTTGGTTCACTGCAGCAAATATTTAAATGGAATGTTTGAAAACCAGAGCAGTCATGGCATAAGACATACTTAACATGTATTTCCAAGTACACTATATTTTGCATGTTCATTATTTTACCAACGATTCATTAAAATATTTCTGTAGGCTCTAATAATGTTTCAATTTNACTATATTTTGCATGTTCATTATTTTACCAACGATTCATTAAAATATTTCTGTAGGCTCTAATAATGTTTCAATTTTCATATTAATTTCTAATTTTATTGTATAGAGAGATAAATTTTGTTCACGGTAAAGTGAGAACTTTTGAAATCAACATTTGGAAAATGTCACTGGCGCTATCTGCGCGTATTTTAACAAGCACACCGAGGGACATACGCCTAGCAAAGTTGCAACAACGCACGGAAAGTATTTACGTGATTTTTGCTGTCTGTTTAAACACGTTAGTTTAAAAATGAAGAAATTTGTAAAGTATTAACATTCTCAATAATTTCAGTTTCACTTGACAGTGGCAGGAATAAGGTTATCAGACCCATGAAAACGCTAATTTTTTTATATGGACGAATAATACACAATGTGCATACAAGTAAATCTTAAGCAGGGCTTCAGACAAATGCTAAGTTTACCGTTAACCACCTTTAACATGATAATTATAGTCAGGCCAGCACTCCTTGTCCGGTCGCCGTCATCTGCAACCTTGTGATTTAAAATTAAGGCTAGGTGCAGTGCTCATTACTTACACATGCCAAGTACATAAGGCTACTTACAGGCCAACAGTCATATAATACTCAGCTCTGAAGTCGTAGTAACATTTTTTTGGTTCCGCGCCATACTCGCACTTCCTGTAGCATTCCTCAGGAGTCGACATCTTGTTGAACTTTATAGCGTCAATATCCTTGGGATCTGCAAACATCACATTTTGATTCATGATATTGTCGTATGTGCGTCCATTATACATAGTTAAACTAACATTTTTAACCATTAAAATTAGATTCATAATATTATAAGTGATTCACAACGTCTTAAATTGAAGAAAATTGGGCAGCTAAGAACTTTACAAACTTTTTTTAAATAGTTCTCATCGGTTTAGCGCTAGTTCAAGATTTCAGTGCAGTAATTGTTTAACTCTGTTATTGTAGAAAAAATTCTGATTTAATGATGGCTCCCCCAGAAATATCCATATCCACAGACCTAAATATGTAAACAATACGAGAAGCAAAATGGGGCTCCAATCCATAGATATATTTTTGTCGATTGTTTCCTATAAGATATAAATTTACTCAAAATAACGTATATGTTAATAACTTTAAGTTGTGTGTCGACACTTTATCGTTGTACCTTCCTCGGGGACGATACAAATACACAAATGCTCGAGCGACCACACTACAGAGCAACTTAGTAGAGAACTGACAATTCCACGTATTTTGAGCTCTAAATTGCATGTTACGCTTTTATTGCCAACATAAAATAAATTGTCAAAACACATCAATACGATGACGAGCTAAGAAAACACATATTTGCTTCTCGCTCAGACTATTGATTAACAAAGAACATAAAAATTTAATAATATAGAAAACCCATCTGCACACTGGTTAAAGTTGTATTAGTGCCTTTGTTTTTGTCGTGCGTTTTTTTTATGTTTATCCAGTGGAAAACTGACATACGTGATATTTATGGTCTATCTACCAATATTTTTTATATTAGTTTGGCATTTAACGCTACCGACTTCTCAGGATATTGAAGTGCGATAAATTTTCAATTGCCTTTTCACAAACCGATTATTAAATTAACGATATTGTCCAATTCAACTGTAGGCATTGCACAAAACAGTAAGTGTGACAGGACAACGACTGTGTAACGATGTCTTCAAGTCAAAAAACGGTGTCGTAAATAATTTTTATAACTTCTTCTCATAGTAGGAAACTGTGCAAAGATATTTGGTTGATTGTAAATGCACAATTTTCAAGCATTTATATCTAGTTTATTATTAAAATATTGGAAACACCTGTGTTCCGGAACAAAGTACATTTGTGAGGTGGAATAACTGATTATACGTGCGCTGCGAATGTAGTTTGGTGTTGAAGTGAAGGAAGTAAGTCTGTAGTGCGCTAGGGTGTATTGCGAATTCTTGCTCGAAATCAGCCAGTTGTAGGTGAGACAAAGTTAGAGAAATTTTCGNAGTGCGCTAGGGTGTATTGCGAATTCTTGCTCGAAATCAGCCAGTTGTAGGTGAGACAAAGTTAGAGAAATTTTCGACTTTCAACATGAGTAGATTTTTGGAGCGCGGTTAGTAGGAGCATATGTATCGAAGACCGTCAGCGGGTTAGGTGTATCGAGAGCAACAGTGTCACAAGTGGTGACGTCATACAAAACTCACACGACGTGAACAATATCGAGAATCTGTGTTCCGTTTTAGAGCAAGGAATCGTGTGCATATGCCCTCCCCATTATCGCTGACGGAACTGAGTGCTACAATGCATCACGAATTATACAAAATTCGTCTGGAAACTNAGTGCGCTAGGGTGTATTGCGAATTCTTGCTCGAAATCAGCCAGTTGTAGGTGAGACAAAGTTAGAGAAATTTTCGCCTTTCAACATGAGTAGATTTTTGGAGCGCGGTTAGTAGGAGCATATATATCGAAGACCGTCAGCGGGTTAGGTGTATCGAGAGCAACAGTGTCACAAGTGGCGACGTCATACAAAACTCACCCGACGTGAACAATATCGAGAATCTGTGTTCCGTTTTAGAGCAAGGAATCGTGTGCAGATGCCCTCCCCATTATCGCTGACGGAACTGAGTGCTACAATGCATCACGAATTATACAAAATTCGTCTGGAAACTNGATGCCCTCCCCATTATCGCTGACGGAACTGAGTGCTACAATGCATCACGAATTATACAAAATTCGTCTGGAAACTATTGACGAGTTGTACGCGTCCATTCCGCAACGAATCGCATCAGTACGACAAGCCGTATTAATTATGATCGTCCAGGTGTTTCCATTATGTTAAAATCATCTGTATTTCCATTGCAACAAGCGTGTGACCTTGGAAAATGTTGACTCGACAGGGTATATACTGTTTCCCTCCTTACCAAGGAGAATTAGCCGAGCATCACCCGGAGCTCACCATCGCCGACCAGAGATAACGGTGATCTGGTGCACCTGCAGCCACATAGGAGGAAACTAAGAAAGTCTAATCAGCGACCGCGGCCGCTACACGCATTACAGCACTTATTCCCTGTGTTATGGAACGAAAGTATGTAGAACGAAAACCGCACTGTTGCACAGTTTATAATTCACTGTAGCAGGAGGCAATTCTGCAACCCGTAAAGAGTGATGCGTGAAAATGCATACGCAAGTTCGCAGTGGTGATACCAAAGCGGGTCGTGAATCCTTGCTTATACGTGCTGGGTCTCTTTGCAACTTCACCCTCATTTATTAGAGAGTTTCTAAACATTCAATTCCTTATGTATGTTTGCAAAGCTGTTTTCAGGTATGTAATTAATACACTGCTACCAAAACTTGCTGTTGTTAAACTATTGTCATCACTGATGCCAGGGATTTTATTATTATAATTTTACATAAAACATAATAATCAACATATGCAAGGTGTTTCAGATGAAGGGGTCAAAAATATACAGATGAGACGTACAAACGAAGAGAAGCAAAAAAGGTACAGTTAACATGGGTGCGGAAAGTATCCATTTTTGATATAAATACAGTTGTGTGCTGTATGGGGCTCACTAAAACTAAGTATGAATACCAACAAACATAGTAACAATTTTATTTAATGTACCAATTACGAGACAGTAAGGGCCATAATTGTGACTTCAGCGCCACAGATACGTGATTGAAAATACACAAAAACAACAGTTTGGGTTGCACAGCAGTGACGTCTGTGGATACACAAGATAAATACACTATTAACATGTAAACTGAAGACGTTTACAGTTGGTGTTCAGAATACTGACCATGCCTTGAAAACATCTGTCTGGTCGTCTTCTGAAAGACCCACGAATTCTCTCAAGCAAAACGGGATAATTTGTTATTTCCTGTAAAGCCTATATAAAACGATTCAGCAACTATTCAGATTTGGCAATTTCTGCTGTATTGTAATCCAGGGTTTTTGCATAACCCCATACACAAAAATCTAATGTATTTCAATCTGGTGATCTAGGTGGCCACGGTACAAGTCCTCTTCTACCCATCCACCGGTCACCATAGCGTCTGGANTATTTCAATCTGGTGATCTAGGTGGCCACGGTACAAGTCCTCTTCTACCCATCCACCGGTCACCATAGCGTCTGGAAATGAGCAGTTGCACCGCTGCGCATAAACTACATCCGCCTGAATTTCTGCAATGGAACATCGTCGAGCAACATTGGAAGATCGTCCCGCAGAAAGTGCAGATACCGTTCTCCGTTTAGCCACTGTAGTAGGGAAGGTGGTCCAATTATACATTCGCCGAATATCACTACCCAGACATTTTACCAGACCGTGTGTTAATGTCGTGCCTGTTTCATAGCATTAGGATTGACAGCTGCCCATATGTGACATATATAATTTATCCTTGGCAATAGTGCCATCAATCTGTGCCGAATGGCGACGAGTTCCATACCCACAAAGTACGTAAATTAATACGGCCAACNGACGAGTTCCATACCCACAAAGTACGTAAATTAACATTGCCAAAAATTCACCATCGCTTAATCACTTACCACTTACGATCTTGTATTCAGCATTGTCCGCAAGAAAGCGATATGTATGGGTAAAGTAGTAAGAGAGAACAAAGTTTCCCGTCGCCGAAGTTTCTCGTCTGATGCGAGTGGTAACAGATCTCACTATCTTCCCTGATGCTTAGAGCATAGAGTTTAATTTTTTTTATGTGCTTCACTTTCATCAAATTTGCAGGGTATTATCAAACACACTAATAGTTAATTGCACATACATTTCCCACCAAAGAAAAAACCCTGTTTATAATTTTTAATGCCAGTTCGGAGCTGCGAGTAATTAGATATTAAAAGTATATAGGGAATGTATTATCTATGGCAGGGGCTGGAGGCTGTGGATCTACGGATCCAACCTCATCCTGGAATTTCCGGTTTTACCTTACAATTTCACGTCTTTTCCTCAAAATTCCCCGTTTTGCCCTCAAAATTTTTCCTTTCCTATCGGTCTTTTTCACTCAAAATTTATCTTTTTTCCTTCACAATATCCAATTTTGTCCATACAAAATGTTTATGGCCCAAAATTTAGATAATGAGCCTCCAAAAGGAATTGTACAGGCAATTAAAATATTTGGAGGGCTCGNTTTTCCTTCACAATTTCCAATTTTGTCCATACAAAATGTTTATGGCCCAAAATTTAGATAATGAGCCTCCAAAAGGATTTGTACAGGCAATTAAAATTTTTGGAGGGCTCACTTATTAATTGTAGGCCATCACACCCTCACTGAATCCCTAGCAAACCTCACCTCACCCCCTTCCCACCCTCACCAATGGCCACTTTAAAAAAATAGAAAATATAAAAAAAAATTTTAAAATATTTTAGAATATATAATAACACTACCTGTGCCCACGGCTTCGCTCGCGTGGACTAAATAATTATGTTTAAAATTTTTTAAAATAAAGTTTATAAATAATGAATTTTGAATGGGGAAACAACATCTTGAATTTTACCAATTTTTTTATGAAGAAATTAAATGGCAAAAATGTTTATAAGTCTTTATCTCTTATAGATAGATGTATGATACCACATAGTTTTTTTNAAAGAAATTAAATGGCAAAAATGTTTATAAGTCTTTATCTCTTATAGATAGATGTATGATACCACATAGTTTTTTTAGGCCGTTTTATTCTACACAATTCTTTACAACATGACATTGTTCCATCTTTAGCGGTTTAGACCACGTATTGCAAGAGATCGCGTTGGCGGTAAACATATTTCGGACTTGATTCACTATTATCGTCACTGCTTATTCCATGTGTCACTTCACGTAACAAAATATACTAAAACCTGGCCAGAGAACATAGCTATAATATTTTTAAAAACACGTTAATCGGAGAAGTGGTTCTCGAGTGATAAACGCACTAAGAGACAGACAGACAGAGATACGTTGAGTTTNAAACACGTTAATCGGAGAAGTGGTTCTCGAGTGATAAACGCACTAAGAGACAGACAGACAGAGATACGTTGAGTTTTATAATATGTATAGAAGATGACCCTACCCTACCCCTTGCTCATCACACCACCCTAACCTAACACTTACCAATTCACCACTATTGACAATTATTACTTAAAGCCACAAAAAATACCCTACATATCTAGTAATATATAATATAAGACCCCCTTCTTTTGCTCAACCATCCAATATCTTCCCCTCCCCCACCACCAAAAAGGACTCCTAACGATCATGAAAAGCGTCGATCACCCCCATCCCAATGCACAGAACCTCATCACACACGACTTTCGTGGGTTAGGCAGATGNCCCAAAAAGGACTCCTAACGATCATGAAAAGCGTCGACCACCCCCGTCCCAATGCACAGAACCTCATCACACACGACTTTCGTGGGTTAGGCAGATGGCTGACCTTGTTATATCAATAGTAAAACGATCGGACATAAAGCAATTGATGTATTTAAAATTAATTAAAATTATTATTTTTTAAATTATGTTATTTATTTATAAAAAATTCCTAAAGCTGAAAAAAACATTAAAATATACCAAATATTTATTTTTAGTGCAAAATCAGATTATTAAAGTTTAATTATGTAACTTTTACACTTTCCCATAACACTCGGTAAAATTAAAAAAAATACATTAATGGAGGTTTTGAGAATTGAACACATAAACTTTCGAACAAGAGTCAGAATCTCTAATCACTCAGCTACTAAAGCAACAGAAAAAAAAAGCATTCTTAAAATTTCTACAATTGCCACTAATAGAAGAGGCTGCAATTCCTTCGTAAATTTACAGAAATTTTTAAAGTATTAAAAATTTTGTTAAATTTTTTTTTAACCAATCCATATATGGCTTGTTACCACATTTATTGCAGAGATTTTCAGTTTACATTTATCGTATTTAACATTTAAAAAAATTTGAAAGGCAAATGTATTAAAAAATTTCGTTCAATNCTTTTCAGTTTACATTTATCGTATTTAACATTTAAAAAAATTTGAAAGGCAAATGTATTAAAAAATTTCGTTCAATTAATTTGGGGTCTGAATCATATTTGCCTATAGCCACCTTAGATGTTTTATATATTCGTTTNGGCTGACCTTGTTATATCAATAGTAAAACGATCGGACATAAAGCAATTGATGTATTTAAAATTAATTAAAATTATTTTTTTTTAAATTATGTTATTTATTTATAAAAAATTCCTAAAGCTGAAAAAAACATTAAAATATAACAAATATTTATTTTTAGTGCAAAATCAGATTATTAAAGTTTTATTATGTAACTTTTACACTTTCCCATAACACTCGGTAAAATTAAAAAAAATACATTAATGGAGGTTTTGAGAATTGAACACATAAACTTTCGAACAAGAGTCAGAATCTCTAATCACTCAGCTACTAAAGCAACAGAAAAAAAAGCATTCTTAAAATTTCTACAATTGCCACTAATAGAAGAGGCTGCAATTCCTTCGTAAATTTACAGAAATTTTTAAAGTACTAAACATTTTGTAAAATTTTTTTTTAACCAATCCATATATGGCTTGTTACCACATTTATTTCAGAGCTTTTCAGTTTACATTTATCGTATTTAACATTTAAAAAAATTTGAAAGGCAAATGTATTAAAAAATTTCGTTCAATTAATTTGGGGTCTGAATCATATTTGCCTATAGCCACCTTAGATGTTTTATATATTCGTTTAAATAATTATGAAGCAGACCTAATTTTTTTTCGCAAGATGGATCGTTATCAAACGAATATGTAAAGGCATTTATGTAGGCGAATATAATTTAAGTACTCTTATGAGGCAGGCTCGTAATACTCAGAATGCAAGTATCATTTCTAGCTTCAAGCAAACACGTGTGTTTCTGGTTGCCATTACACTTTGTATACGAATGGGGTATTACAAATGAAAAATCNTATCATTTCTAGCTTCAAGCAAACACGTGTGTTTCTGGTTGCCATTACACTTTGTATACGAATGGGGTATTACAAATAAAAAATANTCATTTCTAGCTTCAAGCAAACACGTGTGTTTCTGGTTGCCATTACACTTTGTATACGAATGGGGTATTACAAATGAAAAATCTGTATTTATTATAACACTAACTGTGCCCGTGGCTCCGCTCGCGTTGACTAGAAAAATATTCTTAGGTTTATTTTTAATAAAGTTGAATTATACTTGGTGTTAATTCTTCACTACGTGATATTGTTCCATCTTCAATAGTTTAGACAGCGTATAGCAAGAGAGTGCGCCAGCGGAAAACATTATCTGACTTGATACACAATTATCGTCACTCCTTATTTATTATGTAACAGAGTGCATAGCTATGAATAAAAAAACACGTAGATCGGGTTCTTGGTTCTCGAGGGATAAGCACACTAACATACAGAGAGGCTGAGAGACGTTGAGTTTCATTATATGTATATTCTTATAATTTTTTTCTTTAATGTATGTAAGGTATAGCGCAACGTCACAAAAAAGTTTCTCAACTTAATTTCTGGTCTCCTCTCTTGAAATCAAATCATTGCATGTTGTTGAAATTTGCAAATTATATCACTGCCTTGTTTGTTTTGTTGACATAAATATGGCACACAGATCACTCAATTATTTGGCACAAAAAATTGTAACCTCAGGGAGATTGAAAACCTTAGGTGTGAATTGTACCTCCAAATGGAAGCCAGAACAAACCACCCACCAGACTTAACAATGTCCGTCTTGCTGAAGGAGAAAAAGGCACATAATCCTACACACAACTACTGCAAACTTGTGAAAGTCCTTCCTGGATGGAGGAGGCTGTGATAGCGACGATATGGAAACGTACAGCGTACTGACAGGACAGCAGATCCTGGTAAGTATATTATTACAACACTATTAGAGGCATCTGTTACTGCACTGTAAGTGTTACATTCTAACGGCTACCGTTGTTACCTCATTAATCCTAACTTTGAAATATTAAAGATGGTTTCATTAAAAAAACCTGAGAATATATGTGACTTATCATTCATATCAGTCAGAGCTGTGTTTACAGACACTATGGTGTTGTAATACAAGATCTGTCAATATTTTCAAGGACAATAAAATTTAAAACTTGACATAATAAATGAGTCTTACGAATATGAGCCAAGAAAAACTAAAACCTATAGTTGAAAATATTCACCTACAATTGCGGGCGAAACGGGTGCGTTGAAAAAGTAAGAAATTAGGTTACAAAGTCAGAAAACTTGTTACAGACACATTTAGCAAACTGAATGCTGCCAAGCACATTATTTAAAACTGCTCATCTAAAGCACACACAGAACTTCCGTTTTATGTGATCTGGTTCCCTTCATACATGGAATAAAGCTGAGGGAAAAACATAATATTAGCATTAAATTACTTATCATAAATGATGCACTACTCATATTTTGAAAGAATGAATGCACAATTTACCAAATCCATCATCACGCAAAGCAACAGGAAGTCCCACCCAAAACAATTAATGTAGACTCAGTAGAAACATAGCAAAGTTCAACATTGAGGATGAAACATATTCTGTAATAAATTGAATATTAGAAGATTCCGAGATGCTAGATTCATATAAAAATTACTTTTAAGCAACTATTTTGTTGACGATTATATAAATTTCAACACTATTGCACATTCTGGCTGTTTACAATAATATAACACAATAATTTTTTGTTTTGTAAGTGTGAGTATAAAATTAAGTCAATAATTTCGCTACCGCAACCACCTAACGATGCTCTAAATTATCAAAGTACCTTCAGGTGTCCAATGTCCCTTGTTGCAGACTGTCAGGTGGAAACACTGTGTCACGAGTNCACTGTGTCACGAGGACAAAGTACGTCCATGACATCAGACCCGCCATGGCGGTGGCGAGTCCAGGTTCTGTGGCAGCTCCGCTAGGTCTCTGTGCGGGATTCCACGTGACAGTCTGTATAGCTGCGACTGTACGGCGACTGAAGGCGATAGTAGACGGGCTTAGAGAACCATGCATGTGCTATCTGCAGGCGACTTTCTCTCGGGCATCGAATTTCCCTGACTTCTTTGTAAACATGTCGGACAGTGCAATCAGCAGGCTTCTCATCGAGTGCAGAGCTATCCACTAGTTTTCCACTTCTTCTACCTTGAAAATGTTTATAACTTGCAAACCAGCCCGGTTTCGCCCGGGTACAAATGGGAGAAATTATTCATTTATGTGAAAACAAGATTATAAAATTAAATTTTATTGTGCTAGGTTTTTAATTTATTACGGCAACCCAAAAGAAGAATATATTTTTTACCCGATAGCCAAGAAGTAGGGTAATTTTTTTGGAGTGTACCTGTGCAATTATCGCGTAGTTAGCACATTTCCGCTTTCTAGCGTCGATGTATGAAAATCAAAGTATTAGTTTCATCAAGTTTTAGCTGTAGAAAAAAGTTAATCGAGATAATCCTTATGCGCTTAGCTGAGGGGTCTTAATCGATCACCACAGTTAAACAATGTTTCCAGCAGCACACATTTGGATGGGTGACCGTTAATTGGCATAACTTCTGAGAGCTTCCGGGCTCCTGAGGGCTCGTTTAATATTCGCTCCCGGTTGTGATCGATTGACAGTCGTCATTAAGATATTTCAGAGGTCCTTGGGCGGACTTACAAACTCTGACACCAGAGGAAAATAAATATTTCGGTCACGTTCCCAGCTGTTGCAGAATTAAGTTTTGTTGTTATTCCACATTAACCGTATTATTTTCTGGGTTAAAAAGTATTACTTGTCCTATTACAGGAACTTAAGTACATCATACCAAATAGCATCAAAATCCTTTCAGCCGTTATGGAGCTGAATGGTAACAAACGTACACAAACATTCACACACACACAGTCTTTCACATCTATATCATTAGTAAGATAAGATTTATGTGAAGATGAAAAAAGTAATTAAAATAAAATGTTGTTAAGAGTTTGAGCTCCTGGTAGATACAGTTCATGTTAAATGTGGAAATTGTTTCCAAATGTA
>NQII01007775.1:4300-55399 GCA_002778355.1 Clitarchus hookeri | reverse complement strand
CAAAGTACGTCCATGACATCAGACCCGCCATGGCGGTGGCGAGTCCAGGTTCTGTGGCAGCTCCGCTAGGTCTCTGTGCGGGATTCCAGGTGACAGTCTGTATAGCTGCGACTGTACGGCGACTGAAGGCGATAGCAGACGGGCTTAGAGAACCATGCATGTGCTATCTGCAGGCGGCTTTCTCTCGGGCATCGAATTTCCCTGACTTCCTTGTAAACATGTCGGACAGTGCAATCAGCAGGCTTCTCATCGAGTGCAGAGCTATCCACTAGTTTTCCACTTCTTCTACCTTGAAAATGTTTATAACTTGCAAACCAGCCCGGTTTCGCCCGGGTACAAATGGGAGAAATTATTCATTTATGTGAAAACAAGATTATAAAATTAAATTTTATTGTGCTAGGTTTTTAATTTATTACGGCAACCCAAAAGAAGAATATATTTTTTACCCGATAGCCAAGAAGTAGGGTAATTTTTTTGGAGTGTACCTGTGCAATTATCGCGTAGTTAGCACATTTCCGCTTTCTAGCGTCGATGTATGAAAATCAAAGTATTAGTTTCATCAAGTTTTAGCTGTAGAAAAAAGTTAATCGAGATAATCCTTATGCGCTTAGCTGAGGGGTCTTAATCGATCACCACAGTTAAACAATGTTTCCAGCAGCACACATTTGGATGGGTGACCGTTAATTGGCATAACTTCTGAGAGCTTCCGGGCTCCTGAGGGCTCGTTTAATATTCGCTCCCGGTTGTGATCGATTGACAGTCGTCATTAAGATATTTCAGAGGTCCTTGGGCGGACTTACAAACTCTGACACCAGAGGAAAATAAATATTTCGGTCACGTTCCCAGCTGTTGCAGAATTAAGTTTTGTTGTTATTCCACATTAACCGTATTATTTTCTGGGTTAAAAAGTATTACTTGTCCTATTACAGGAACTTAAGTACATCATACCAAATAGCATCAAAATCCTTTCAGCCGTTATGGAGCTGAATGGTAACAAACGTACACAAACATTCACACACACACAGTCTTTCACATCTATATCATTAGTAAGATAAGATTTATGTGAAGATGAAAAAAGTAATTAAAATAAAATTTTGTTAAGAGTTTGAGCTCCTGGTAGATACAGTTCATGTTAAATGTGGAAATTGTTTCCAAATGTAGGCCCTATATATTTTGAAAAATCAACAAATGGCTATGTCGGGCAGATGGTGATGGGTTTTATGTCTACACGTCTTAATTAGAGAGTAATATTTCGGTTTAACTTTTTAGATTTAATTTTATTTATTTAATTGTCGGGATATGGGAATAAAATGAAAGTAACTAAACAGATACTTGGCTTTTATATCTCAAGTCGACAGACCTAGAAGAGATCTTTCTTTTGGCATCACAATTAGCGCGCTAGAACGTCGAAGTGGCTAAGCAACTGCCAGGCAATATTCGCGCACGCCAAACCTTGTTGCCAGTCGCCGTGGGCCGCCACCCGTCCCTCGCGCATGCGCGGTACAAATTCAAGGTAATTATCGCATCGTAGTTGGATAGCCGGTCGATTGAAACCACATTCATCTCAAGCGTGTTATTAGTCATGAAGTTGTAGTGGCTCATCCTTCAAACGTTACATCGCAGTTTCCGTCCTATGGTACCCTATGTGTGGGACTTATTATAAAGGCGCATTCTCTTCAAAAGAATAGTCAAATAAGATATATTGTTGGCAGGTGAGTCTGAAAAAACTGGTAGGCCATATGCATCCTGCGTAGCCGCTAAAAGGCTTGATATATTGTATTCCCTGGCGTCATGCTTTGACTCGTCTCGTCCACAGTGCCGACGTCAACTTGCATCCTGACGAAAGCTCGGCTGTAGTTTGTTGCTGCCTAATCACGCTCTATGCTTCGTCAGTTTCCCAGGTACAAAAATCAGGGTAACCCTCAGAATATCTTAAGTTCAGCATCAAAATATGTTAGTTTATGATATAATGTAAGTAGTGGTGACATACGATTTAAACAATATATATTTGATACCGATTTTTTTTTCAAATATTGGCACACACAATTTTTTAGCGAAACTAATTATAAACATTATAATGAGTTCTCAGGAGAGTTGAAATCAATTTGATTTGATATAAACGTAAACTCAAAACAATCTTTAATTGCAATTTTAATATTTTCTATGTTTACTCGGTTAAATGTATAGAGGCTTAACACAGAAATCAAAGAATATTTTAACAGTTATCTTTAATTGGCAAAGTATTTTCTTTACAAACGGTATTGGGAGAAATTTTAAACCGCATTTTATGCTGTAATTCACAAAACTGATTAAAAGGTTATATACCGTATACACATACCCAACCGTATATGCAAGTCGGTGGACATATTTTGTTTTAATGGGCAAAATTATGTCAAGTTTCAAACATTAATTTTCATCTGAGGTAAATCATATTTCATGATGAAATCGCATGTATTAAACGGTGCGAAATATACAGCTCTATATACATTCCTCAATATTGCATTTCTCAAGTATATTTTAAGCTAAACAAACTACAGTTTCGCTAACATGTGCAAGTACCTAGTGTCTTGGCAATCCCAGAATGATAACTAATAAGTTCACGAAGGAGAATACTATCTATCACCTGTCGCGCCAGGGAAAGAATTGAGACGATACATTTTTTATAACCTATCTTAAAACTAAGAGAACAGTATAATTTCCTAGGTAGGGGTGAAACCTAAGTGTGCCTCTTAGCTGAGTGTCATGCCTGATCACACCTTCACTTATTTATTCCGGACACGGGCCGTGATCGCATAAACAAGTTATGATATCTCAATCCTCCACCGGCCAGTAAACTGGGACAACACAGCCGATATAGGAGAGTGTAGTCCGTGGGCGGAGTGTTTTGTCGTCGGACCATTGGAATGAGAAGACCACTGAAGATGGGTGTGTTGGGCCGTTTCCTTGCGCCATATCAAACAGCCCTTGGAATCATGAACAAGGTGGGGTCTCTCCAATTTGGCAACGAGGCTGGTTAAATCTTAACCAAATAACATCATATTCAATCCTATGTATATTGAATTAACATTGTACAACAATAATGAAAAATAAACCTCCTTTATATCGTGTTCATTACATAACTCGTATAAATAACTTGTTATGCCTCTATATCTACGTTAAGGATAAATATTAACAATATATCAAAAACATAACACTATGCTAGCAGGAGATTCCATCTACAAGGGTGCATGTTCGTGAGTAGTAGGAAATAGAGCATTCAATCGCAGACTCTTGACAGGGAGCCGGGAGCCCAAGATGGCCGACCTCCTTCTCTTGCATTCGGCCGCCATTTTTTCCCCGTTTTTCACCGAATTGTCTCTTTATTCACTCAAAATAGTGCATATATCATACGAAACGCCACTTTTTCAAATAAAAAGTCCCTTTTTTCCCTCGAAATTTCCCCAAATTCCCTCCAAATAATAATTTTCCAAAACGCTTTCAATGACTTCACAATGTGGCTAAATGACTCATTTAAGGGCAATGAGGAGTTAAGGAGTTGAGGAGTCTTCTCATAAACGACCCCTACCCTAATTCATACTCTTGCATTCACATTCTATGTGAACTTATAAGCATAGGTGGCCGTAATTCCCGAACTATTAAAGATGTAGGCACCCAATTCGTAGAATAGGCCTCAATGCCAAAAAAGGAAAATAAACAAAAATGAATTTAAGGCCTATGCTAACTTATAAATATAGTTGGCAGTAATTCCCGAATCGTTTATGATGTAGGCACCAAATTCCTAACATAGAAACGATGCCAACAAGGTAAATTAAAAAATAGTCATTCAGGACCTATGCTAACTTCTAAGCATAGTTACCCATAATGCCCATACCGTTTAAGATGTAGGCACCCAATTCCTAACATAGGCCTCGATACTAGCAAGAAAAATTAACAAATATTAATTTAAGCCCTTTGCTAAATTAAAAGCATATTTGGCCGTAACTCCCGAACCGTTCAAGATATAGTCGCCAAATTTTTTTATAGGCCTCGACATAAACAAGGAAAATTAACAGAACATCATTAAAGCCCTATGCTAACTTATAAGCATAGTTGACTGTAATGCCCAAACTGGTTACGATGAAGGCGCTAAATTCGTAACATTGGCCACGACGCCAACAAGGAAAGTTATCAAAAAGTCATTATGCCCTATGCTAACTTATAAGCATAGTTGGCCATAATTACAGAATTGTTTAAGATGTAGGAGTCAAATTCGTAACATAGGCCTCGACGCCAAGAAGGAAAATAAANGCCATAATTACAGAATTGTTTAAGATGTAGGAGTCAAATTCGTAACATAGGCCTCGACGCCAAGAAGGAAAATAAACAAATTGTAATTTAAGCATTATGCTAATATATAAGCATAGTTGGCCATAATTTCCGAACTTTTTAAGATGTAGTCGTAAAATTCATAAAATAGCTGTCGACACCCACGTGGAAAATTAACAAAAAGTCATTAAGGCCCTATGTGAACTTATAAGCATAGCTGTTCGTAATTCCCGAAGCATTTACGATGTAGTCATAAAAAAAATCATCACATAGGCATCGGGGCCTGACGAGCGCTCCCTTACATAAAGAATGATGCCAAACACTAAAGCNGCCATAATTACAGAATTGTTTAAGATGTAGGAGTCAAATTCGTAACATAGGCCTCGACGCCAAGAAGGAAAATAAATAAATTGTAATTTAAGCATTATGCTAACTTATAAGCATAGTTGGCCATAATTTCCGAACTTTTTAAGATGTAGTCGTAAAATTCATAAAATAGCTGTCGACACCCACGTGGAAAATTAACAAAAAGTCATTAAGGCCCTATGTGAACTTATAAGCATAACTGTTCGTAATTCCCGAAGCATTTACGATGTAGTCATAAAAAAAAATCATCACATAGGCATCGGGGCCTGACGAGCGCTCCCTTACATAAAGAATGATGCCAAACACTAAAGCGAAACACACGGTATAACATAAGTGGGATGCCGAGCACTTCAAAGACGTGCCGGTGGCATAAATGAGGGCTACTGTACACTTCAACGACGGACTCACCCTAACATAAAGGGNCGAAACACACGGTATAACATAAGTGGGATGCCGAGCACTTCAAAGACGTGCCGGTGGCATAAATGAGGGCTACTGTACACTTCAACGACGGACTCACCCTAACATAAAGGGCCACGCCATACACTGCGGCTATTCGTGCGAGGCATAAGGCACACCACTGTTCACTTCAACCGCGAGGGGAATTTTAATATGTAAAGTGTGACGCCGAACAATTCAACAAAGCACGCATCCTATCATAAAGGAGTGTGCCCAACACTTCAACGAAGCACCCACCCCAAACACAAAGGATGATGCTGAACACTACAGCATCGCACGCACCCTAACAAAGAGCAATGTAGAACACAGCAGTGAAGTGAGCGCGGTATAAAATAAAGGCCGCTACCATACACTTCAACGATACACTAATTTTAATATAAAGAAGACGCCGAACACTTTAATGCCCCATGCACCCTAACATAAAGGCGGACACCAAAAACTTCAACGACACCCTTACATAAAGGGCGACACCAAACTCTGTGGCGATGCATGCATCCTTACAAAGTGCAACATCGAACACTGCGACGAAGAATGTGTGCCATAAAATAATGGACGCTACCATACACTTCAACGATGCGGACATTTTAATATAAAGAAAGGCGCCGAACACTTCAACGACGCTCACACCCTTACAAGAAGGGTGATGCCAAGCACTTCAACGATGCGCATACTTAAACATAAACGACGACATTAAACACAATGCGGCGACGCATGCACCCTTACAAAGAGCAACGTCGAACACTGCGGCTAAGCATGCATCCTTACAAAGAGCAACGTCGAACACTGCGGCTAAGCATGCAAGTCATATAGCATACGACCATTCACTTGAACTTTGCAGGCATTTTAATATATAAAGGGCTACGCCGAACACTTCAACAACACGCGCATCCTAATGCTAAGGATGGTGCCGAAAACTTGAACTACGCATGCACCTTAACATAAATAGCGGCACGAAACACATCAATGACGCACATACCCAAAGAAAGAGCAACAGTGAACACTGAGATGAAGCGCACCAGGCATAAAATGATGGGCGCCAGCGTGTATTTCAATGGCGCGAACATTTTATTATAAAGGATGACGCAGAACACTGCTACGATGCTGACATTTTAATATAAAGTATGGCACCGTACACTTCAACGACACATGTGCCCTTACAAAGAGGAACATCGGCCACTGTGACGAAGTGCACCGGGCATAACATAAAGGATGCTGTAGTACACTTCAACGACCCATGCAATTTAATATAAAAGGCGACACCGAACACATTTCAACGATGCATGCCGCCTAACATAAAGACGATGTAAGCACTACAAGCATAGGTGCGCATAAGTTCCGCATTGTATCGTTTAAGATATGTACGACAAATACATAACATTATTTCCCTTATCTCTAAAGCGTAAGTCTTCCCAATTTATTTTACCATTTAAGTCCTTCCTACGAAATATACATCACTCTTTTGCGGGCCAAGGCTGGAGAGTTATCTCAGGAACTTCCAAAACATATATGCGTAGGTTATCTCAGGTTATCTCAGAGACTGCCCAACAATATAAAATGATAAAGTACTAAAGGCAACGAACAGTACTATGAAAACAATGGCAGGAACAATCACATCACTACTGTAACATATCATTTAAAGAAGCCCAACATCTCTCGAAAGCGTCTCGACACTAACAAAGCTGAAATAAGATCACCGCCATTGCATCTCGATGTATATATATATATTAGTATAGGATAAGATTACTGACTCACTAGCTATTCAGACTTCGAAGAGTGAACAGAGCTGTTTTTTCTACATTGGGAAATAATTGAGAAAGTTATTTATGTCATTATTCCAAGAAGATTTTTACTAAATGTTGCAATGCTCGTCGACAAAAGACTGGCTGCCAAAATAATATTAAATGTAATATTCTTATGTGAAAAATGCAATTAATATTTTCGAAAACTCTATAGCTTAAAAGGCATAGCACAACATGCAAAGCTCTTCTTCCTTCACATGTCAATCATTATTTGCTGATAATAGAGCATTTATTTGATGGGAAGATATCCGGAAAAGAAAAATCCGAACAATCAACATCATTAAAGGCAACGTAGTCTACTAAGAAATAATGGCAGGAACAGTCACAACTCCTAGACATCCGTGCCACTACTGTAATAGTACATTTGCATATGCCTGCAATGCGAACAGACATATAAAGCATGATTGCAGCTGAATGCATATCGCACAGGCCATCGATATCATATATGCCAAGGTATTTTCACTCGCATAGACAGTTTAAACATACTTATGAAACAGTGCAAAGACCTTGTTTCTATACATGCTATGCAACACAGTGCATTGTCAACATTAAAAAATTGTGACGATCAGGTGTCTGCTTTACTAAGTATTGATACGTCTTCATTACCAACATCTGACCTTGATATGAACAATGCACACAATCCATCTCCAATGTGTAGGAAACATTGTCGCAAATGCGGTAAAATGTTTTGTAAAAGTAGCAATGTACTTCTACATGAGAGATGTAAAACGGTGTGTAGCTGTGGAGAGGTGTTAGCTGAATATTTATTTACAGAACAAATTAGAAAACTTATATCCCACCGGTGAAATATACATATTTGAACATATACATATATGTGAAATTTATGGAATCGGCTTAGTTGTTATTCGAATTTCGAAGAGTATACATCGTCTCGAGCAAACATGGAAAATACATCAGAAGGTCATTTGTGCTGTTTCTGCAAGAAACCCTTTACTAACAGCTGTAATGCCTGCCGACATGAAACTGCTTGTTCTATGAACATGAAGAAAACTAGCTTAACATGTGAACAGTGTAAGTCGCAATTTGGAAAACTCGATAACTAAAAAATAAATCTCGTAATGTGTGAGGGACTCCCTCCTATGCCAGCTTAGAAACATAGCGTATTGCATACATCTGAAAAAAAAAATTTAATGGCCGACACCTGCTGCTGCATTGGATACTGGCGCGCTGTCACCCTCAACAACATCAGACCTGGACATAAGCAGATCACCCCTGACATAAAGATATTCAGGTTACTTATGGGCCAAGACCTTTAGTAAATGTAGCAGTACTCACCAACATGATAAATCTGGAAAATGTTTGAAGAAGACGCAATGGCCTTACTATACTACTTGTTGCTCTATGTGTGGTAGCGAATTCAAATTTTATGATATAACAGATGTTCCAGACAGCGTGAGACTCAAAATACACGAATATCATGTAAAACTATGTCGTGACTCAGATTACAACAATGCCAAAACGTGCACATATAAAGCACCTACACCTGCACCTGTTGTAAACTTACCAAATAAGAATAGGTTCATACTAAAATAATCTACATTCCGAGGTCTTATGAAGACATATGTTGCATCTTATTAATCAGACATGGTGGGCTATATTTGTAAATATCTTAAGCATATGAAACAGAATATTGTACATCAACTTGCATGCGAGATGGATAAAGAAGGTGCAATACAATATAATATATTGTTGGACTGTAAATATACCAAACCAGAACCACACGAAGATGAATATAGCAAGAGGGCCTTCAAGACCTCGAATGTACCTCTGTATAAGCCACACAAAATTGAAGATAGCATTGAAGCTATTATACAGAAAATTTGTCATGAGGAAGAAGAATATATGGGAAAGGGTTGCGGTTGGCCATTATATTAGATACGTCTGCTACAGTTGAGAACAAATTTACTAAGGCCACATGACAAATATATGTATGTAGATTGAGGCATGCAATCTAGAATGTCCTACACGAACAACCAAACTTTGTATTCGACCTGCAGAATGAGGGTATACATTAGAGTAACCGAAGAAATTCACATAGTCGCTAAGCTATTGTGTACTCACCTTTACTTTACACAAGACTACAAGCATTGAACTTATTGACACAAGGCAATAAAATGGATGACTCCCATACTGATTCAATGTTTAAACTAGTGTTTGTACCATCGCCCATAACATTATTCGGACATGCACCAAGCTCCAAACTATTCTGTGAAGAAGGAAATACGACCATTGCCGACATGTTTTAAGAAGAGCGCAAACCATACAGATCGTTCAACGATGTGAACAAACAAAAATGTATTGCTAAGGCGTAAGATGGAAACTAGGAAGTTACAATTATCCAGCACAAAAGTGTGGCTGTCAAGTCCGAGGACGATGATGACCATGATGATGATGTGGATGATGATGATAATGCAAAATATGCATATTCTACTGGCGATTATGAATTAACTGCATCTGCAAAGCAAAAGCATAATCACGATGACGAAGAAGATGCATACGTGAAGTGGAGACAGAATAAACGAATATTCGAAACAAGTACTCTGACCCAGAGGTATCTCACAAACTACCCATCACGAAGATCATTGATGCAAACATATGTTGTGAACCTTTTGCGAAGTTAGTCGTGAAGTTTACCTACTTCTTTTCTGAAGACTTTAACGACCTTGCTGACAAACTACATGTGACGGTTACATAACAGAGTAGTGGATATAGTTCTGTCAGCGAAGAGATAAATATGGTTATGATTAACTCAGAGCTAATGACTAAATATTGCAAGATAATGTATGATATTTATGTCAGTATCTGACTATTATTTTTCAAGAACAACTGACGTCTGGTCGGCGTATGGCTGCTATATATAAGCTGTGTCTACCCCGCCTGTCAACTCCAGTGAGCTAAAGATGAACGTACCATTTCGCTCAGAGACTGTCTACAGTAGTGTGACGCCTGGCAACCGCTGTATAACCTATGTCTGTGATGGCGAGTCAAGAATGTACAGCGTGCAGTGCGACAGTATAGCATATTGGTTGCTTGTACACAACCCTACTTCAACGTACGAGCAGTGTCAGCAGATGACCGAATGCAATATTCTGAGAAGGTGTAGCATTAACTTTATATGCGAAAATACACTTCCCTGCGATGTGGGCCGAATTAAGTTATAACTCACGATTTATTGCAAGATGCGATGAGAGTTTCCCTTACTCAAGTACCTTTTGCTGAACCTGCCAACTCTGCTGCAGTGATTGACAATATTAAGAAGGACGTCCAGCTGCCTGACGATGTCAAACCCAAGAGGTCTGCTGCTGTCAAACGCAAGAAAGCCCTGGGGCTAGACGAAGTTATAACTCACGATTTATTGCAAGATGCGATGAGAGTTTCCTTTACTCAAGTACCTTTTGCTAAACCTGCCAACTCTGCTGCAGTGATTGACAATATTAAGAAGGACGTCCAGCTGCCTGACGATGTCAAACCCAAGAGGTCTGCTGCTGTCAAACGCAAGAAAGCCCTGGGGCTAGACGAAGTTATAACTCACGATTTATTGCAAGATGCGATGAGAGTTTCCTTTACTCAAGTACCTTTTGCTAAACCTGCCAACTCTGCTGCAGTGATTGACAATATTAAGAAGGACGTCCAGCTGCCTGACGATGTCAAACCCAAGAGGTCTGCTGCTGTCAAACGCAAGAAAGCCCTGGGGCTAGACGAAGTTATAACTCACGATTTATTGCTGTGATTGACATTACTAAGGAGGGCGTCCAGCCACCGCTTGAGGACGCCCAGCTGCTTGTCGATGTCAAACCCAAGAGGTCTGCTGCTGTCAAACGCAAGAAAGCCCTGGGGCTAGACGAAGTTATAACTCACGATTTATTGCTGTGATTGACATTACTAAGGAGGGCGTCCAGCCACCGCTTGAGGACGCCCAGCTGCTTGTCGATGTCAAACCCAAGAGGTCTGCTGCTGTCAAACGCAAGAAAGCCCTGGGGCTAGACGAAGTTATAACTCACGATTTATTGCTGTGATTGACATTACTAAGGAGGGCGTCCAGCCACCGCTTGAGGACGCCCAGCTGCTTGTCGATGTCAAACCCAAGAGGTCTGCTGCTGTCAAACGCAAGAAAGCCCTGGGGCTAGACGAAGTTATAACTCACGATTTATTGCTGTGATTGACATTACTAAGGAGGGCGTCCAGCCACCGCTTGAGGACGCCCAGCTGCTTGTCGATGTAAAACACAAGATGTCTGTCGCAGTCAAGCGCAAGAGTGCCCTGGGTCCAGACGAAGAGTACACAGCAAAAAAAAAAAGTATGATATATGTAGGAATATATTTTTATGTCATGAAATTCACTATACTCTTATTTCTGATGGATAACAATCACACACAGCCCAAACTTACATTTCCCAGTATATTAAACGCACTACAGTAAACAGTACACTACCACAATGATATATCTATGTAAAGACATTACATGATGGAGTTAGTTACTAGTACGCTTTACTTTATAGTGTGTGTATGTACGGGTAAAAACAGTACACTGCCACTTGTAAAAAAACTTTCGTACCAGCAAAGACAGCCCCTCTGTGTGTGTGTATATCTCACAGAATTTTAGTAAACCTGTAAAGCCATTAGACTTGGAGGGTATAATTGATAGCATGACACAGCATGTTGCCCGATAAACATATGTTTCCTGCTCTAGCGCAAGGTTCGCAGCTTTAGGAAAACCACGCCAAAGTGTCCCTTTTTCCTTAAAACATTTCCCGAATTTCCCGAATTTACCAAAAAAAACATAACTTTATCAGGTTTTTACTCGAAATATGTCGTTTTTCCCCCAAAATTGTCCTTTTTCCCTAAAATTCCCCGAAATTTCTCCAAAAATGGCATGGTTTGTCTCTTTTCACACACAACAGAGGATGGAACCAACAGAGGTGAACTTGGCAACACTGGTGAACTAGGTGCCGGTTCCATTGCAGTAGTATATGTATAAATATTTATAACCGCCTCCACCGTCTAAGCTGCCACAAATTTCTGAATTTTTTTTTTTTGCAAATAAATTTTTGAAGATAACAAATTAATTTTTTTATATAAAAAAATTTTTTTTTATTAATTAAAAAATACTAATTTAGTAGACATATTTGTATACATAATAGTATATCTAATATATAAAATTCTCCCGTCACAGCGTTAGTCACTGAACTCCTCCGAAACGGCTGGACCGATTTTTATGAAATTTTTTATGTGTACTCGGTAGGTCTGAGAATAGATTTATATCTATTTTTACACCCCTAAATAATAAGGGTGTCCACCCCCGAACAATTTTTTTTTATTGTTTGAACAAAATTTTTATTTTTAATTTTTTTATGATGTGGCATCAAAAAATACATACCCTCCTAAATTTTCACCCTTCTTCCACCAACCCTTAATTTTTATAGCGATATTAGTAATTTAATAAATTTTACCCTAGGTCGATAACTGATCAATTATCATCGATCATTTATCGATCTAGGTTACAATTTATTCCCACCAGGTGTCTCCCAGTGACACAGCACGGAGTAGCCGGTCTCCACTTTCTCTCACACAATAACCTTTCTCTTATTCATTTGTGCTCAGATCGTAGTAGTGACGTGTTTACAATTATATTTTCAATAATTAAGTGTACTTCTTAATTAACTTTATTATTGATCGCAAAGCTGTAATTGTTTGTATTTCCATTTTATTAATATTTATTAAATTATCTAATTTTATATTCTGTCATCGTCCACAGAGCTCCATGCCTCTTCCACTAATATACCACATCCTCACACACTTACAATAAGTTATAGTTATTTTATTCTAATACTATAATCACTAGAAATCCTTTTTATGGCAAAAAAACGTTTGCCGGGTCAGCTAGTACTAATATATATATATATATATATATATATCCAGATGCAATGGTGGTGATATTTATGTCAGCTTTGTTAGTGTCGAGACGCTTTCGAGACATGTAAGGCTTCTTTAAAATATATGTTTCTTTCATTGTTTTCATGCTAGTGTGCGTTGCCTTTAATACTTTATCATTGTTTATGGTTGCGCAGATTCTGAGATAACATACGCGTACAAGTTTTGGAGGATCCCGAGATAATTCTCCAGGCTTGGCCCGCAAGAGTGTGATGTACATTTTGTAGGAAGGACTAAATGTTAATCTAATTTGGGATGACTTACCCTAAACAGATGATGGGAGTGATGTTACGAATTTGTCGAATGCATCTTAAACGATACGATACAGAACTTATGCGCACCTATGCTTGTAGGGCTTAAATCACCCTTTATGTTAGGCGGCGTGCATCGTTGAAGTGTGTTCAGTGTCACCCTTTTATATTAAAATGCATGTGTCGTTGAAGTGTACCACAGCATTATTTATGTTATGCCGCGCGCGGTTCGTCACAGTTTTCGACATAGCTCTTTGTTACGGCACGTCCGTCGTTGAAGTGTTCAGCACCATCCTTTATATAAAAATGTCCACATCGTTGAAGGGTTTTGCGAACCTCTTTATAATAAAAAGTTCGCAACATTGAAATTCACTGTAGCGCCCATTATGTTCTGCCTCGCGCGCTTCATCGCAGTGTTCGCTGTTGCTCTTTGTTAGGGCGCATGCATCGCTGGAGTGTGTTTGGTGTCGTCCTTTATGCTTGGGTACACGCAGCGTTGAAGTGCTCCGCGTCACCCTTTTTGTTAGGGTGCGCGCATCGTTGAAGTGTTTGGCGCCGTCCATTATATTTAAATGTCCGCATCATTGAGGTGTACGGTCGCGCCCATTATGTTATGGCACGCGTACTTCGTTGCAGTGTTCGACGTTGCTTTTTGTTAGAGTGCATGCGGCGCCACAGTGTTTGGTGTAACCCTTCATGTTACGGTGTCGTCGAAATGTTTGTCATGCCCCTTTATGTTATGGTGCATGCGTCGTTGAAGTGTTCAGCATAACCATTTATATTAAAATGAGTGCGTCGTTGAAGTGTATGGTGGAAACCTGTGTTCGATGTTGCACTTTTTAAGGGTGCATGCGACGCCACAGTGTTGGCATCGCCCTTTATGTAGGGGTGCGTTGATCGTTTAAGTTTACGGTAGCGCACCTTAATGGTGCTCGCATCGTTGATGTGCCTGGCATCATTTATTATGTTAAACCACGTGCTTCGCTGCAGTGTTTGGCATCAATCATTATTCAAGGGCACGCTCGTCTGGCGCCGATGCGTATGTTATGATTTTTTTGACGACTACATTTTCAATGGTTCGGGAATTACAGCCAACTGTGCTTATAAGTTCACACACGGTTTAAATTACTATTTGTTAATTTTCCTTGTTCTTGTCGACGCGTAAGTTATGAATTTCAAGACAATATATTAAACAGTTCGGGACTATTGGCCAACTATGATTATAAGTTAGCAAAGGGTAAAATGACTATTTTTTAAATTTCCTTGTTGGCATCGAGGCCTATGTTACTAATTTTACGCCTACTTCTTAAACGGCTCGGGAATTACGGCTTACTATAATAATAAAATAGCATAGAGCTTCAATGACTATATGATAATTTCCCTTGTTGCTGTCGAGGCCTATGCAATGAATTTGGCACCTACATCTATAAAGGTTTGGGAATTACGACCATCTATGGTTTTAGTAGGCATAGGGCTTTAATGACTATTTGTTAATTTTCTTTGTTGGCGCCGATTCCTATGTTACAAATTTAGCGCCTCTATCTTAAACAGTACGGGAATTACAGCCAACTATGCTTATAAGTTCACATAGGCTGTGAATTCAAGTGCATGAAGTTTTGGTGGGGGTCGACTATGAGAAGACTTCTCAACACCTCAACTGCTCATTGGCCTAAAATTAGTCAATTAATCCATTGTGGAATCATTTCAATTATTTTGAAAAAAAATTATATTTGAAGGGAAATTAGGGAAATTTCGAAAAAAAGGGAAATTTTTTAGGGAAAAAGAGGCATTTCGTAGGATATTTGCGCTATTTTGAGGGAATAAAGGGACATTTCTGGGAAAAACCGGGAAAAAAATGGCAGTGGTATGCGAGAGCAGGAGGTCAGCCATCTTGGGCTTAGGGCTCCCTGTCAAGAACCTGCGTTCAAATGCACTATTTCCTACTACTCTTGTGGTTTACTGGCCTTTGCTAAACGTGGCCCTAGTTGGGGCCATGTTTGCCTGCTATGCTATCTTATACTGAACTACAAAGGGAGGGAGTAAACTGGAATAGGAGCCGTTAAAACCCCCCGACAAGAAATAATTGCAATATTGTATGCAATTTATGAAGTATAAAAATAATTATAATAATACTAAGGATTGGCAGTTTATTAGGTGATTATTGTTGTCGTGATCCCCATGTACGACTTGTTTGGTGTTTTCTATATATTTCTAGTATCACAAGCAAATAATATCCTCTTAATACAAATTTTATTTATTAAATTGTATCTCTTATTATATTTCAAATATCATTCATAGCATTTTATTAATGTATATTAATATAAATAAAATCAATGAGTATATGTATGTCGGTAATGCCTAGGAAGAAAAAGTTTTCATAGAAAATATTACTAAATTGAGTGCGCACCTTTAAACTTCTAGACATGGTTAGGCTTTGTTTGCATGGCGCGGAGGAATAGCATGAAAGTAGTACTTCAGGATGGATACAGTAAAAGTTGTATTTAACCATGAACGTACGATAGCAGTGAATGTGGTGAGAATTTACATAGATTACTCGTCCGCTTATTCTGACCCTTGTGTGCCTAAATCGAACATAAGGGGAATTCAGTATACCCTTTAAATGTTATAACAACTTTTCATTTACGTCGCTGTGGACGTTTACTTACGCCATGCCAGTCAGATTGTACACTATCTAAAATATACCAGATATCATGACATGACAACTCCGTGGGATAATTCTGTGAGAGTGAATCAGGTGACGTCTGCATGAAGATATGAAGATGTCGATGTAAAATGCAAAAGCAGAACCCACAGTCGATGTAACTCGCAGTAGCCGAACCCACACTAATTGTNGCAAAAGCAGAACCCACAGTCGATTGAGCCCGCAGTAGCACAATTCACAGGGACCGAACTAGCAGTATACGTTATTCACAGTGGCCGAACCCACAGTGGACATAATCCACACTAGCCTAACTCACAGGCTCTGCATGCTATTCGCTGAAGGTGAATCACCAGAGAAAAGATACGAAAAATGAGCGTAAACCAGTAAATTCATACCCGCCATTTGAGACCGGATGGGGAAGAACCCACAAAAGAAGTTAAGTTAACCAAAAACAAATTCAATAAAATTGTAAAAAAAAAAATTATTTATTCTGTGGTACCTGCCACGAAAACGACCTAAAGCTTTTGAGCATGCCTATCAAGTCTCGTTGCCGTGTCTGAAACAGCTTAGGAAAAATAGCCAATCGAATTTCGAACCCCCATCAAAATCGTACATTTAAGTATTGGTCTACGGTACAGTGTAAAACGATGATAACAGGTGGGCTTAAGAATATTACCAAATTGGATCTTTGCAACTAGAACATTTTTGGAGATATTCTCAATCCTATAATAGACGTACTTCATAGACATTCTTAACCTGGGTGAACGTCTCGCTTAAGAGATATTCCATTGGAAAATTGCAAGTCCCTGGCAAGAATCAGGCGGAAACGACGCGCGAAACAATATCGGAAATAGCAAACGTACTTCCTACGTCAAATAAACTCCATTGTGTTTGTTGGGGTTAGAGTGAGGGGTGTGGAAATCAAGAGGATGGTTGTAAGTTCTTAGGGACTTGTAAATAACTGTTCATTCTATTTGGCAATTTCCGTTTATGATTAAATTAATTTTATCTTTAATGAAATAAGAACTAACAATTATCTAACGACCGGTATATTAAAATTCTTGATTTTGAAAGTGAAAGAAGGGGGATAAACTTCGTACTTTTGTTAAACCAGGTTTTTTTTTCACAATTTTTCGTTATAAACAGAACTATATTTTGTTTGATAAAATCTTAACTAACAAAAATCTAACGACTACTATTTAATAAATCTTGATTTTGAGGTTTGGAGGGGAAGAGGAGTTAACTTCGCATTTTTTTATACCCCTTATTATTCGCAATTTTTGTTTACAATCACAATAATGTTATGTTTTATCATATCGGATGTAACAATAATTTAACGACTGTAGTTTTAAAATTCCTNCATCTCTCGAAAGCGTCTCGACACTAACAAAGCTGAAATAAGATCACCGCCATTGCATCTCGATGTATATATATATTAGTATAGGATAAGATGACTGACTCACTAGCTATTCAGACTTCGAAGAGTGAACAGAGTTTTTTTTTTCAGGGCCGAACATTTGACCTTCATTAGTATATAAATCGGCTGCGAGTAGTCTATTTTACTTACAGTATTAATTTCAAAAGCTTTTGTCTAAGAGTTTTTCAAAGTACTTTGTATCATGGGTAAGCTAGTTTATGCTACGTTCAGAAGAATTGAATTACGTGGCGTTGGTTTATTTACGCGATGTGTGGTCTCATCCTTTAGTTGTCAACCAACGCACGTTATCTGATTTGTTCCGTCAGTGCAGTTGTACACGCACTGAGTAACGGAACAACGCCACGCGGGTTCCCAGGTTACTGCGCATATGCAAGGAANTCAGTGCAGTTGTACACGCACTGAGTAACGGAACAACGCCACGCGGGTTCCCAGGTTACTGCGCATATGCAAGGAATGGAGCTCGGCAACAGTAGCAGTGACGTCAGAGTTCGCGAGAACTGTTACCGCTCATGCGTGACCGTTCTCCTCGGAAGACAGCCACATAGTAACTGCTATCTCCACGTGCCGTGCCATCCGTACAAGCAGACACGTTAAACTAGGAACTTGCAGCATTGACCATGCTACTTANTCAGTGCAGTTGTACACGCACTGAGTAACGGAACAACGCCACGCGGGTTCCCAGGTTACTGCGCATATGCAAGGAACGGAGCACGGCAACAGTAGCAGTGACGTCAGAGTTCGCGAGAACTGTTACCGCTCATGCGTGACCGTTCTCCTCGGAAGACAGCCACATAGTAACTGTTATCTCCACGTGCCGTGCCATCCGTACAAGCAGACACGTTAAACTAGGAACTTGCAGCATTGACCATGCTACTTANCTATCTCCACGTGCCGTGCCATCCGTACAAGCAGACACGTTAAACTAGGAACTTGCAGCATTGACCATGCTACTTATTCCAACACTTGCCTCTAATTTGCACAACTACAAATGAGATGACATTTCTTTCTACATATGTTTAGTATAAGGAAATTAAAATTTTAGTCAAGTCTATCAAATATCAAGGGATCGAAGTATGCACTTGTCAATTACTTACATTTTTAGTTGTGTTATAAAAGTGTGAGTGAGTGAGTGAAGAGATTTGGGTGGCTCTCAACAGTGTGGTTTTGAGAACAGTCGAGTGTGTTTGAGGTGAGTGTGGAGCAACGCTGTAATTTAAGGGTGGAGGGAAACGGGATATCCCCGAGAAAATCCATCGAACAGTGGCATCGTCCGGGATAAGTTATAGGGGAAATTATCATTTTAAATGAATGAATGTAAATACTTTTTCAGGTCAAGAAATTATTGTGCATAAACCCGTGTAAAATTTTGTATTGTTGAACATATTATCAGATGTCCTATACACAGCTTTTCTGAACATCTGGTGCAAACTTTGAGAGATAGTTGTTATGGAAAATGTGAAACAAAGTATAAAACAACCTTGTTAGCAATATATCTTTGGGTTCTGGTCCAAATCTTTGTTTTCAAGAAATGCGGTTAAAAACCTGAAATTTTCAACANATATATCTTTGGGTTCTGGTCCAAATCTTTGTTTTCAAGAAATGCGGTTAAAAACCTGAAATTTTCAACAAAACCACATTAAATAACACAAAAATTCTCGCTCTTTTTCTCGTCCTGTTTCATTACCCGTAAGAACTAGAATTTCGCTATTTTTATGGATTTGTGTTGACCAAATCAGTTGTAATAAATGACACAGAAATCGCGGATATATTCTGAAAGGCCAAAAAGCTGGGATAGGCGCGCGTATGCAAATAACAGGGGTATGGAACCAATCAGAGTAACGCGATGCGGTCGGCAGCTAGATCGGTTACTGCTGCTACAACGGCACGTTGTCAAGATTTAAGAGAGTTAGAACGCGGTGGTATATTCGGCGTACGAGAGATGGGACATATAATTTCCGAGGTAGCGATAACATTTGGATGTTTGCGTACGACCATTTCACGAGTGTTTCGTGAATATTGGCAATCCGGTAAAACATTACATCTTCAACATCGCTGCGGCCGGAAAAAGGATTGTGAAAGAACAGGACAAACGAAGACTTACGAGAATCATTAAACGCGACAGACGTGCAACCCTTTCTCAAATTGGAGCAGATTGGTTTGTGGGCTTCCCTGCGGGATTCATGGTGTGACATGACTCCTGCATAACTTCAAACATTATTCGAGTCTATGTCACGTCGTCTTACGGCACTTTTGCGTGCTCGGGGGTTGGGAGCCTACACGATATTCGGAAGGTGTACCGGTTTTTTTGGCTCTTCAGTGTACAATTAAGGAAATTTTTTTTAAAAAAGAGCAATAGTATAGACATGACTCTTTATTTAAAAAATAAAGGAAGTATGACTAAAAACTATGGTTACTATCCGGAATAGGGGTTTACATAAAATGCCTAATCATCCTTTAAAAATATATATTGCAAACATCAACTTACACTAATCAAACCTGTGTTGGCAATATCATTGAATCTTAGAAAAGTTATCAATTAGGTAAAAATATTAAAAGTGATTTATCGAAATGTTTACAAAAAGCAAAATACTTTGAGTGCTACACAACGGATTTATCTTGGGAATAATATATATTAGGCATTTTGCCCTTCTGTTCTTAATCTATCATGGCCAGTTGATAAATACATATTTAATACTGTTGAAAGTTGCCTGCATAAGTAGAGAACTTATTTTTCATGTTAGTGTAACAGAGTAATGTGCAACTGTGACATACCCTATGTCCCTTTACCAGTGTTTAAAATGCAGTAGTTTTAAGAGGATGTATCTAAAATTAAAATATATCGGTCTCTATGTTGATAAAATTTTAGTTACAAAAAAACACATTGCCTTACTGTGCTCCTGCATTTTGGAAAAATTGCACTGTAGTTAAATCCAGAAATGTATGCAGATATTTATGTTTTGGTGTTTTGCATGCAAGTGAAATGTGATGAATAATAAACAGTTACAGGAAGCAAATAGTACCTATATGCCTTGTGTGGTTCTTCACATTAATAAACACAGTAAAATCAGGACAAAAAGGTATATTGTATTTAAATTTAAAAATAAAATGTTATGTGACTCGTATTCACTATCCTCAGAAAAAAAAGGTTAAATATCATGTACATATGAATGTATTACACTAAATTCGATAAAATATGCAGTAGGTCTCTATTATATAACTTTTTCATCCCCAACAATTCTGACTGCAAACTGACTGCATACTATCATGGGCAAGAAAATTCCCTTAATGTTGGTTGTAAAAATACTTTGTCATCAGAATATAAAAATGAAAACTGAAAATCAAACGATTCCTATAATAGGTAATAGAACCAATTTCTTTATTACCTAGATTAAACAGCAATCAAAGTCATTAAAAATACAATGCCATTAAATTACAGGTAGCTCTAACAATGACATAGACTTTCCTTTTGTCTTCGGAGATTTTGAGAACCATTAACAAAAAACACTGTGATGCCACAATCAAAAGTCCTTTAGTAGAGATACATCAAAACAATGTTGACATGATGGACATCATTAAAGGTGTTTCAGGCAGACAAGGTATGGGAGAGACGTATCAAGAAGAACGAAACAGATGCAGTCAATACATGTTGAATATTGTACCTACAAACTAGCTTGACTCTAGCACTAGAAAAATATGAGGTATATATCCTGTAACATATTAGTAAAACACATCTAGATATCAAAAACTGATTCCTTTTCTGTATTTAGTTGTACCCTATAAGACCGGCTCACAAGAATATAATTGTTTAAATTGCAAAGAGTACCGAGAGTGTTTAGGTGAACAAATATACTAGAGCAACAAATATACTAGAGCAAAAAATATACTGGAGCAACAAGTATACTAGAGCAACAAATATACTAGAGCACTACGCATAATTAGTTATTCATTCAAATTGACTATCATGAATAGGTTACCTTAAGATAAAGTAGGCATTCTGACGCAAGAGCAGACATATTAGCAAAACAGAAATAAGTCTAAATGTAATTATTGCTATAATAGGCAAAATACAAAAATAAGATCACCTGCAGGACAGATAGTATAATGCAAATCTTCAAATGTGACATCACCTTGTGACATTACGAAAAACCAAATACTTCACTTTAACTTAACATTTACTACCTTGAAGAAAATGCTGAACTGCAGATTACAGAACTATATCAGTCACAATGTATTTAACCTCAGTATATAAAATAACTGAATTAGTAGATACACTAATGAACTACCGCAGCAATTTTTGTTCACATAATACATTAGCCTTCATTTTCAATCTGCTATTCACAGGCCTGCTATAAGGCAGTCGCATCCTGTTATACTTTTAGAGCCTAGAGTAATAATATTGGTTTATATGTATTAAAAACAGATGTTTAATAAANATAATATTGGTTTATATGTATTAAAAACAGATGTTTAATAAACTTTGGTAATGGAGACATTTACAAACAATGCAAGACTGCTAAACAAACTTATTTTTTGTAATGTCAACTAAAAAAAAAATACACAAGGATACAAAATGCAGTATTCCGTCGTAACATAATTTCTCGATCTTCTTAACCACAAGTGTGTTTATGCTACATAATAATGATTAAATTCATCTCTCTTTTCAAAATGTCGATAAGGGAACTAACTGCTTGCCTTGACTGTGGTGTGAAAGAGGACATCCGCGGACCAACACACTCTCCAACACTTCTGGATAGACCAGAGGAACAGACCTCTCGGCTCTCAAATATGAACTACCTAATCCTCTTCCCAGTATATATGTAATATCCATAAGTACTCCTATTACCATCCTACTGAACACAGATACTGGAACTTGCCAACCCATTTACCCCCACAAATTAACCAACTACCTTACGACTTCAAATTATTTTGCTGCCTATAGCCTGCACTTTGATGGATATTTACAGCAGACTGCACCCATGGTGGCATTTGAATGAAGAACTTGATAGCAATTGCTGTTCCTGTTAAAATTTTGTAATGAATAATTTTTTTTTTTATATGATATGTGGTCGGGGGTGGAGAATGGTAGCGATGTCATTGATGCACAGTTGTTCGTGCAAAGTTCCGGTGGGAAACACTCACCAGAGGTGTCTCGTTGTTTGCTTACCAGCTGCTCTGCTGTGATGGGTCGTAGCCGAATCGCCCAGGTGGCTAGGCTGTTCTCCCGATCCTCTACATCTCATATGAAGATGTGTTAATTATGGTGCGCTAGGGTTCTAGCCGTGGGCAGGCGTGGTCGGCCCAGTACCGCCGTGGGTGCCCGTTGTGAGGAGGACAGTTATGCTGACATCAAGTTAGCTAAATGTGGAGTTGTAAGGCGACTCCACACGCCAGATAAGCACTGACGGTAGTGCACATTACACTGAAAAACACTTGAAACTCTGAGAATAGCTGGTTCGTGGGTCCAGCTCACTAAATGCATAAATAGGCGAGGCCTGCATCAAAATGTTTTATTTGGGATTGAAGTTATTTGTTGATGTTCTTACACAATTCAAACCATGGTGACGTGTTTTAAACGAACCGTGTTGTCTGCTTCCAGATACCGCGTCGGAAACCTGTGGACTGGACTCAAAGTGTGAACAACAGCCCTTAGAGGAGATTACGGAACAGGCAACACTGCCAATATGCCTGGTTTATTTTCATGTCCAATGTTTGAAAAAACATAAATGTCAAAAACCATAAGAATCATGCTAATGACATACAACAAATATAAATAATTTTAAAATTTAACTATTTTAAACGTTAGCCACCAACATTCATTATTGATGAACATGCGGATGCAGACTGGGCTTGAANTTAAAATTTAACTATTTTAAACGTTAGCCACCAACATTCATTATTGATGAACATGCGGATGCAGACTGGGCTTGAAACCTGTTTTCAGGTTAAACGCAAACCCGCGAAACAGACACTACACTTAATATTTAATACGCTCTATGCAAAAACATGAAAATCCCAGTGATTTCCCCTTGTGTATACATCAAACTGTACACTCACATTTTCTGTTCCTCGCAAAACCGTATATCGATATGCAAATCATTATAAGNTTAAAATTTAACTATTTTAAACGTTAGCCACCAACATTCATTATTGATGAACATGCGGATGCAGACTGGGCTTGAAGCTTGTTTTCATGTTAAACGCAAACCCGCGAAACAGACACTACACTTAATATTTAATACGCTCTATGCAAAAACATGAAAATCCCAGTGATTTCCCCTANAAACAGACACTACACTTAATATTTAATACGCTCTATGCAAAAACATGAAAATCCCAGTGATTTCCCCTAGTGTATACATCAAACTGTACACTCACATTTTCTGTTCCTCGCAAAACCGTATATCGATATGCAAATCATTATAAGCATGTTTCTTTAAATAACGTTATCATATGCATAATTTTAACATCAATGTCTGTCTCAATTGTGGAAGGAAATAAAGTGGTAGAACTGCCACTGATCACGTATATAATGTTGCAAGGTTAAGGTAATGTTTGTTCACTGCTGTACATTCTCGGTGCACGCAGTAGAAGCCAGTAACCACTGTTCAGCCATGGGAAATTGAATGTATTCCGACCACTCACAAGCGTGCAGGAAGGGGCCCATTACACGCGTCCTGCAATCAGGTGCAGCACAGAGCTAACGCCAGCTTACTTTGCAACAGTTCACCACACGTCATTGTAAACAAAGCTTCGAGTAAGCTGATTAAACAGTTCAAAATTGACCATTTTATTGCAATCTCTATAGGACCATTTTTGACCACACGTCGTTTTCTTTAGCAGGTTTTTTTTACTTATCGACTAATATCTTATGGTAGAAACGCACTTATTGTTTCCAAGTTCCTATCTTAAACTCCTACAACAGTGTGTTTTAATAGTAAAATGTCCGGAAACGTACCACTTTACATGTAAAACCTAGTAAATGTTAGTAAAAATAATAATATGCTTTATTCTGCTCGTCCAAAGAGACTCACTGACTTGAATTTCAAATAAAAAGTGTACCCTGTTTTGTTAAGAAAATAGGTTTTTATCCAATGTTGTATGAGGTTCTCTATAAGCTCAATAGTCAAGTGACTTAAGAACAACGCCCCTCGTCAACGAGGGTTTTCTGCCTTATTGAAAATTTGATACATCTATCTGATGTGCATATATATAATCACTCTTTAACCAAGCAGATGCAAGAACCTGTATTTTATTAAATACTCGATTTAATTTTTTCCAGTATGTTTCTCAACATGTCTTCCAATTCAGAACGTTATATATTTAGTCTAGTAACTTATATATGTTTTCAGTAGGAATTTCTGAATATATGATATATAATTTTCACTCAGATTAGAACGACCTGAGACACATAGCTGTTACTTATAGTAAAATTAAGTTAACTGAAAAAGTACATAATAGCTTAACTGAGCAGTTAAATATTACAAGCAAGAATTTTTTTCGCTAAAACAATACTTCATTATTATGTGAAACTTTTTGGCGACTGACATCGATATATATTTAATTTTAATATTTGACAATATGTTTTTTATTTTGCAACCCTATTTATGGACTAAAATATTGCGATTAATTGGTATCTCGACAAATTCTGAATTATTATATAACTATATGTGGTTTTTTCCTTAACAATTCAATTTACATTTAAATGTTATGGATGACCTGGAACCAGCGTCGCATTTAATTATTCCACAACAAGTTGACAGTACATAAAAATGTACAGAGATCAGAAAGAACCTTGATTTTTAGCCTGTATTGATGTTGCTTTCCTCAATTTTGCCTTTATTTCCGTCATCATTCATTGGCGAGGGATATTATCAGAATATCCAATGACTTGANTGCTTTCCTCAATTTTGCCTTTATTTCCGTCATCATTCATTGGCGAGGGATATTATCAGAATATCCAATGACTTGACTGAACAAATACCATTGTAACTGCATTTAGAAACAAAGTTATTTTGTTGCAAGTTTCTTAATTTCGTATTCAAAATATTGGGACTCTGAATTCATTTTCANATTTAGAAACAAAGTTATTTTGTTGCAAGTTTCTTAATTTCGTATTCAAAATATTGGGACTCTGAATTCATTTTCATATTAAGTTTTTAGAAATGTTGTATTAATTGCGCTGATTAGTTTCCCGGGGTTTTACTTTTATCGAAAATAAGTTGGTTCTTGGTATCCTACGACTAACCCACCATATTTATTTTTCTCAGTGTATCATTTTGGTTACCAGCTTCTTTGTTCCGTGGTAACGTGAATGTTTTGGACCGAAATTATGAGGTGATGATAATCTACCGTAAAATCCAAATTTATTTTCATCACAGCTACAGTTGGAGACAGATTCCGAAGTGAATGGTGTCTATCGCAGACTCAGCTCGAATTTCCTTTCCTTTCCAGTTTCATACTAAATGTTTTTGTAACCATCACTTTCGTTGCTATTTATTGCTCTTACACATAGTACACGATTTAAAAAAAAAAAGTTTCCAGTCCAGGAAATTGTATTACGTAATATTATTTAATGCCATTCCCTTGATTCAAACTAAAACAGTTTCGTTTCCTACTTTCATCACAATTTGGTATTTTGGAAAATTTAACATATATTTCTATTATGTAAATGTATTCTAAGTGTCTATAAAAAGGTACAAGTATCTTGTCTTTCAGTTTTGCTTAATTCATTGTAGCGTAGACTTATATGAATAAAATTAAATTTATCATTCAGTAGTTTCCTTCTGTCTCACCTGGTGTAATTTTTCGTGATCTGTTTCAAGCGAATGTAATTTTAAAAGCTCTTGAAATTGACGGTGTCTCAATTAAGGATTACAGCACGACATTATCAAATACTAATTCCAATTTATTTTCTAATAACAAAATAACCGATGTCCAATCTTATTACTGGTCACTGAAGACTAGTTTTATGAGTATTTCTTTGTACTCTTAGCCCATCAATTAAAAATTCAGGCTAAAATATCTCCTCAACTTCTGTATTGAAATTGGCATAAAACAAATTATTTTTCTTTTCTTTTACACACGTCTGACATTGCATAAGAATTTAGTACCCATTGTGTAATAGCTTTAAACGAAAACAGAACAAACTTGGGGTAGATATGGTTTGCTATACTGAATACTTCACTGTACCTTCGGTCATGATTTTGCTTTTTTCCTTGTTCTTAAATTCTCAGAAGTCTCTGGCATTCGTTTTCACTGGAAACTCAAAAATTAATCTTGTGGAATATTCTTTGTTCTCGGTATTCAGCCATGTCACAAACGGAAAAACTTTCCCAATATTCCAGAGGACAAGCTATTTGCCAACATCGTAGCATTGAAGTATCTCTGAGACATGTTTAGGCTATCAAGTTCACCATCCACCCCCTCACTCTTCGTTTAGTATGCCGGAGCCTCAGTCGNCTCACTCTTCGTTTAGTATGCCGGAGCCTCAGTCGCTCCCTGATTTGAGAATAGCACTTGCTAGTGTTTGACTTATGCACATCAGGTAGGATGGCATATTTAGGCGTAATTTTTTAGTCTACGTTCCGAAGGATAATAAGACTTATGAGATCTACTTCCCTAAAATATTTTCAACCTAAGCACAGAGTTTTATGAAACTCTTTGTATGTTTTATGCTACAATAGGGAGAGCAGACATTTGTAGGTTTGCGGTCATAGTTAACTCATTTTTAGCATGACGCCATTAAATATTGGTTACTGTGTAATAGAAAAATACGAAAAATTTTAACTATAATTGGTAAATTGACCGTAAACAGTTTCAGCATAAAGCTTGGAGTCATAAGAGTTTATAATTTTGGAAGAAAAAACCATCTGAAAACGAGGTAAATATTTTTAGAAGTGATGACAATGATGCCTAAACTTATTTGTTTGTAAATAAAGGAAGGTTTTTTAAATGAGAGCAGATATTTTGTGAACTGCAATCGGGAGTCAAGACGGATGCTTTGATGTAATGAACATGGTGGTGGAAATGTATCCCAATGCTACAAATAAATAAAACGTAAGACGCAAATGCTATAAGAAATAATTANGAACATGGTGGTGGAAATGTATCCCAATGCTACAAATAAATAAAACGTAAGACGCAAATGCTATAAGAAATAATTATAAGGCATGTTGATAACATGTACCACAATCACTCAAAGTGAGTTGACAACGAAACCGCAAGTACAGTATTACAACATTTGTTCATAGTGGTGGCCGTTGACGTGGTTGCACGGTGGCATACAGTACCGCTGTANCAAGTACAGTATTACAACATTTGTTCATAGTGGTGGCCGTTGACGTGGTTGCACGGTGGCATACAGTACCGCTGTACTCGAGGCAGCACACGTGGCTGTGGTGATGATTGTCGTCGTCTACTCGACTTTGCCACGTGGTTCTAGGAGCAGCATATTACTGTTACAAACTTCCCTGCCATTCTGTTATGGACACNGTTCAGCCATGGGAAATTGAATGTATTCCGACCACTCACAAGCGTGCAGGAAGGGGCCCATTACACGCGTCCTGCAGTCAGGTGCAGCACAGAGCTAACGCCAGCTTATTTTGCAACAGTTCACCAGACGTTATTGTAAACAAAGCTTCGAGTAAGCTGATTAAACAGTTCAAAATTGACCATTTTATTGCAATCTCTATAGGACCATTTTTGACCACACGTCGTTTTCTTTAGCAGGTTTCTTTTACTTATCGACTAATATCTTATGGTAGAAACGCACTTATTGTTTCCAAGTTCCTACCTTAAACTCCTTGAACAGTGTGTTTTAATAGTAGAATGTCCGGAAACGTACCACTTTACATGTAGAACCTAGTAAATGTTAGTAAAAATAATAATATGCTTTATTCTGCTCGTCCAAAGAGACTCACTGACTTGAATTTCAAATAAAAAGTGTATCCTGTTTTGTTATACGAAAATAGGTTTTTATCCAATGTTGTATGAGGTTCTCTATAAGCTTAATGGTCAAGTGACTTAAGAACAACGCCCCTCGTCAACGAGGGTTTTCTGCCTTATTGAAAATTTGATACATCTATCTGATGTGCATATATATAATCACTCTTTAACCAAGCAGATGCAAGAACCTGTATTTTATTAAATACTCGATTTAATTTTTTCCAGTATGTTTCTCAACATGTCTTCCAATTCAGAACGTTATATATTTAGTCTAGTAACTTATATATGTTTTCAGTAGGAATTTCGGAATATATAATATATATAATTTTCACTCAGATCAGAACGACCTGAGACACATGGCTGTTACTTATAGTAAAATTAAGTTAACTGAAAAAGTACATAATAGCTTAACTGAGCAAATAAATATTACAAGCAAGAGTTTTTTCGCTAAAACAATACTTCATTATTATGTGAAACCTTTTGGTGACTGACATGGATATATATTTAATTTTAATATTTTACAATATGATTTTTATTTTGCAACCCTATTTACGGACTAAAATATTGCTATTACTTGGTATCTCGACAAATTCTGAATTATTATATAACTATATGTGGTTTTTTCCTTAACAATTCAATTTACGTTTAAATATTATGGATGACCTGGAACCAGCGTCGCATTTAATTATTCCACAACAAGTTGACAGTACATAAAAATGTACAGAGATCAAGAAAAACCTTGTTTTTTAGCCTGTATTGATGTCGCTTTCCTCAATTTTGCCTTTATTTCCGTCATCATTCATTGGCGAGGGATATTATTGGAATATCCAATGACTTGACTGAACAAATACCATTGTAACTGCATTTAGAAACAAAGTTATTTTGTTGCAAGTTTCTTAATTTCGTATTCAAAATATTGGGACTCTGAATTCATTTTCAGATTAAGTTTTCAGAAATGTTGTATTAATTGCGCTTATTAATTTCCCGGGGTTTTACTTTTATCGAAAATAAGTTGGTTCTTGGTATCCTACGACTAACCCACCATATTTATTTTTCTCAGGGTATCATTTTGGTTAGCAGCTTCTTTGTTCCGTGGTAACATGAATGTTTTGGACCGAAATTATGAGGTGATGATAATCTACCGTAAAATCCAGATTTATTTTCATCACAGCTACAATTGGAGACAGATTCCGAAGTGAATGGTGTCTATCGTAGACTCAGCTAGAATTTCTTTTCCTTCCCAGTTTCACACTAAATGTTTTGTAACCATCACTTTCATTACTATTTATTGCTCATATACATTGAACACGATTTTCAAAAAAAAATGTTTTCCAGTCCAGGAAATTGTATTACGTAATATTATTGAATGCCATTCCCTTGATTCTAACTAAAACAGTTTCGTTTCCTACTTTCATCACAAAAACCATAAAACCTTTTAAATTGTATATAAAGATAATACAAAATGTATTCTAAGTGTCTATAAAAAGGTACAAGTGTCTTGTCTTTCAGTTTTGCTTAATTCATTGTAGAGTAGACTTATATGAATAAAATTAAATTTATCATTCAGTAGTTTCCTTCTGTCTCACCTGGTGTAATTTTTCGTGATCTGTTTCAAGCGAATGTAATTTTAAAAGCTCTTGAAATTGACGGTGTCTCAATTAAGGATTACAGTACGACATAATCAAATATTAATTCCAATTTTTTTTCTAATAATAAAATAACCGATGTCCAATCTTATTACCGGTCACTTAAGACTAGTTTTATGAGTATTTCTTTGTACTCTTAGCCCATCAATTTAAAATTCAGGCTAAAATATCTCCTCAACTTCTGTATTGAAATTGGCATAAAACAAATTATTTTTCTTTTCTTTTACACACATCTGACATTGCACAAGAATTTAGTACCCATTGAGTAATCGCTTTAAACGAAAACAGAACAAACTTGGGGTAGATATGGTTTGCTATACTGAATACTTCGCTGTACCTTCGGTCATGATTTTTCTTTTTTCCTTGTTCTTAAATTCTCAGAAGTCTCTGCCATTTGTTTTCACTGGAAACTCAAAAATTTATCTTGTGGAATATTCTTTGTTCTCGGTATTCAGCCATGTCACAAACGGAAAAACTTTCCCAATATTCCAGAAGACAAGCTATTTGCCACCATCGTAGCATTGAAGTATCTCCGAGACATGTTTAGGCTATCAAGTTCACCATCCACCCCCTCACTCTTTGTTTAGTATTCCGGAGCCTCAGTCACTCCCTGATTTGAGAATAGCACTTGCTAGTGTTTGACTTATGCACATCAGGTAGGATGGCATATTTAGGCGTAATTTTTTAGCCTACGTTCCGAAGGATAATAAGACTTATGAGATCTACTTCCCTAAAATATTTTCAACCTAAGCACAGAGTTTTATGAAAGTCTTTGCATGTTATATGCTACAATAGGGAGAGCAGACATTTGTAGGTTTGCGGTCATAGTTAACTCATTTTTAGCATGACGCCATTAAATATTGGTTACTGTGTAATAGAAAAATACGAAAAATTTTAACTATAATTGGTAAATTGACCGTAAACAGTTTCAGCATAAAGCTTGGAGTCATAAGAGTTTATAATTTTGGAAGAAAAAACCATCTGAAAACGAGGTAAATATTTTTAGAAGTGATGACATAGATGCCTAAACTTATTTGTTTGTAAATAAAGGAAGGTTTTTTAAATGAGAGCAGATATTTTGTGAACTGCAATCGGGAGTCAAGACGGATGTTTTGATGTAAGGAACATGGTGGTGGAAATGTATCCCAATGCTACAAATAAATAAAACGTAAGACGCAAATGCTATAAGAAATAATTATAAGGCATGTTGATAACATGTACCACAATCACTCAAAGTGAGTTGACAACGAAACCGCAAGTACAGTATTACAACATTTGTTCATAGTGGTGGCCGTTGACGTGGTTGCACGGTGGCATACAGTACCGCTGTACTCGAGGCAGCACACGTGGCTGTGGTGATGATTATCGTCGTACTCGACTTTGCCACGTGGTTCTAGGAGCAGCATATTACTGTTACAAACTTCCCTGCCATTCTGTTATGGACACACGAGGCACTGTTTATGTGCGAAGGCATCTTCAACAACAAGGGTGCGACTTGCGTTTCATTTGTAGCACAAGGATGCAGTTACAACTCCATGTTTATTACATAATAACACTCTGTCTGACACCCCCTTGCATTCCCTAAAATAACTGCACTCATTTCAAAAATATCCTGTATACAAAACTTGTTTTCAAAACTGTGCCTTTATAAAAATTTTAAGTAATTTTTCAGTAACTACCGAACGTTTATAGGTATCGCCTAGATCACACATATTTTTTACACTATTTCAGCTACTACCAACACATACTTATCGCTACCCATTACAGGTAGCTAGGACTAATTCATCTTTTTAAATTACGTATTTTTCTAACGATTGTTGCCTCATTATGGTACTTGTTACGTATTATATATCTGGAATCACTGATTTTACGTTGTAAATTCTTATTGTACGCGCCAAGTGAACTTAATTATAGACTCTTTAGTCCACCATGTCGAAATATATAGTTCAACCACATTTCGAATGCAATTAGTACAACAATGTGCCACCTACAATGTTTATAAATGCTCGCTTATTTTCAAATCCTTCATTTTGTTCAACATCGTTACAAATACAGTAAAATGCAATTTACTCTCTTCTAGATTTATGCATTGTGTCACCGCATTGACAGCTTCTTTAACGCCAGATATAGCCTGGGTTTTACTGTGCAGAGTAGAACTAAGGCTTGCAGTCAATGATAACACCACTCGACTTATCCCAATACTAAAAAAAGAAATTTCATTGCGAAAGCTGATCTAGAAGATCTCTTGCTTTAGGGCCGATGCCAGTACGACCATTAGCCTAAGGTGTCTAGACTACATCAGGATAGGAGTTTAGAACACCTGATAAGGATATCACTTGCACTGTCCAACGAGCTGGACATAATAAGTATGGGCCATAACCCGACAAAATTAAATCTTTAGCGATTTGGGAAGGCATTTCACATCGCATGGCTGTTCACGTTAAAGTGGGCACTTTTGTTACCCTAGTTACTTTTTGCTTTCAGATATTGCTTTATTTTAACCACCCTTTTTTAAAATAAACATTGCCATATAAGCAATAAGCACAGTGTGTATTTTCCACAGCACTCGGACACCAACGTCTATGGCTACAATAAAATGCATTAATTGACTATAATACCAAATGAGAGGGTTTTTAAAAGTGCTCAATTNTCAACGTCTATGGCTACAATAAAATGCATTAATTGACTATAATACCAAATGAGAGGGTTTTTAAAAGTGCTCAATTTACCGCGAATAGCCTACTGAATATTTTATTATCACTTCTGTCCTATGTCATATACCTACTGTAAACAATCTTAAATTAAGGGAATTGATATTTACAAATCTCGTAATGAGAAATTGAGTGCATGAGCAGCGCAGTGAATATATAATGATGGAGGATGTTCAACTATAATCTTCGATTTCACTCCACTCTTCGCGCTAGCCATGTTGTGGCCGCCATCGTAGCATTGTCCACTTCAATTATTTATGTTCAAGTTCAAAAGAAGCTACGCATCTTTTATTGTATTAATCAGTGAATATCCAGTCAGTGATACCGTGTCATATAATCCAATGAAAATTTATCTACACTGAATGTGTTATTATCTACAGTTTGAATTTATTTATTGGCACATATTACATGCCACTAATGTAACCGGTTTCAATCACTAATAGGAGAATCACCACTTCTTTCTTAAGTGTTTCAATAATGCTGATTAATATTTAATGAGAAATTAATATTTAAGATTTTATTTTATATACCAGTTTAGGCGAACATTTTCCTCCTGTGGGAAATTTTATGGTTCTGTGATTNTACCAACACATACTTATCGCTACCCATTACAGGTAGCTAGGACTAATTCATCTTTTTAAATTACGTATTTTTCTAACGATTGTTGCCTCCTTATGGTACATGTTACGTATTATATATCTGGAATCACTGATTTTACGTTGTAAATTCTTATTGTACGCGCCAAGCGAACTTAATTATAGACTCTTAAGTCCACCATGTCGAAAAAAATAGTTCAACAACATTTCGAATGCAATTAGTACAACAATGTGCCACCTACAATGTTTATAAATGCTCGCTTATTTTCAAATCCTTCATTTTGTTCAACATCGTTACAAATACAGTAAAATGCAATTTACTCTCTTCTAGATTTATGCATTGTGTCACCGCATTGACAGCTTCTTTAACGCCAGATATAGCCTGGGTTTTACTGTGCAGAGTAGAACTAAGGCTTGCAGTCAATGATAACACCACTCGACTTATCCCAATGCTAAAAAAAGAAATTTCATTGCGAAAGCTGATCTAGATGATCTCTTGCTTTAGGGCCGATGCCAGTACGACCATTAGCCTAAGGTGTCTAGACTACATCAGGATAGGAGTTTAGAACACCTGATAAGGATACCACTTGCACTGTCCAACGAGCTGGACATAATAAGCATGGGCCATAACCCGACAAAACTAAATCTTTAGCGATTTGGGAAGGCATTTCACATCGCATGGCTGTTCACGTTAAAGTGGGCACTTTTGTTACCCTAGTTACTTTTTGCTTTCAGATATTGCTTTTTTTAACCACCCTTTTTTAAAATAAATATTGCCATATAAGCAATAAGCACAGTGTGTATTTTCCACAGCACTCGGACGTCAACGTCTATGGCTACAATAAAATGCATTAATTGACTATAATACCAAATGAGAGGGTTTTTAAAAGTGCTCAATTTACCGCGAATAGCCTACTGAATATTTTATTATCACTTCTGTCCTATGTCATATACCTACTGTAAACAATCTTAAATTAAGGGAATTGATATTTACAAATCTCGCAATGAGAAATTGAGTGCATGAGCAGCGCAGTGAATATATAATGATGGAGGATGTTCAACTATAATCTTCGATTTCACTCCACTCTTCGCGCTAGCCATGTTGTGGCCGCCATCGTAGCATTGTCCACTTCAATTATTTATGTTCAAGTTCAAAAGAAGCTACGCATCTTTTATTGTATTAATCAGTGAATATCCAGTCAGTGATACCGTGTCATATAATCCAATGAAAATTTATCTACACTGAATGTGTTATTATCTACAGTTTGAATTTATTTATTGGCACATATTACATGCCACTAATGTAACCGGTTTCAATCACTAATAGGAGAATCACCACTTCTTTCTTAAGTGTTTCAATAATGCTGATTAATATTTAATGAGAAATTAATATTTAAGATTTTATTTTATATACCAGTTTAGGCGAACATTTTCCTCCTGTGGGAAATTTTATGGTTCTGTGATTAAATTTTTTCTCTAGAGAAGAAAACAGAAAATGCCTTGGTCACTCCCGTCAGGCCAAACGGCTAAACCTTACGTTATAAAAACAAAGCTGTACATATTATTGCTTTTAAGACAGTACCATTTTACCTGATTAANCGAGCGGCTAAACCTTACGTTATAAAAACAAAGCTGTACATATTATTGCTTTTAAGACAGTACCATTTTACCTGATTAAGCCTGGCTTGTTGTAAAATAAGACAGACTATGGTATGTCTTCCTTGAAAGCAGTCAACTTTATTTCTAATTCTTTGTGGTGAGAGGAAGTATCATGATTTTTAAATGTATTATTTGTTTTTCTCTTATTGTTTTATTTTTAGAAGTTAGTGAAGTAACGTTATATGATTCGCGAGTAACTAGCTTTTAGACAAGAAAAGCAAAATGTCTTAGCCAAGGAAAGTCTGAGTACCAGTTATTTGGGAAGTTGTGAATCTATCCACATTGATTTCGTAGTCGAATATGGAAAGGCTGATATTACTTTCCAACGTACTCGAATATGGACAAATTTGGAAGGAATATGTTTGAAATCAGAGACTGCATCATTACAAAGGTTCCTTCAGTCACCGTATAAAAATAATTGTCAATCACTGATTGATAAAAAATATGGACAATCAGGGTATAATAATATGTAAAACATAATTCCACCTATGTGGCAAATACCGTTCATTGGAGTTAGAAATGTAGGTTGACAGGTTTTAAATTACAAACATTTATTTTTCGTATCATAAAATAGCTTTTTTCTATTAATTAGTCTTTAAATAGATCTATAAACCGATTTTACACTATCAAAAATGTTCTGGTATACTTCCTAAACTTATATGGAACTTAATAATCTATACACTGTGTGGAAATAACACCACATGTCAGACCTCAAATACAGGAGTGTTGAGCTTCGATACTATAAACGGTTGGGGATTTCCTTACGTANTAACACCACATGTCAGACCTCAAATACAGGAATGTTGAGCTTCGATACTATAAACGGTTGGGGATTTCCTTACGTATGTGACTGTTCCGTGAGAGAATCTAGGACGGTACCATGGATGTATTGGAAAATAGTTAACCATTTGCACTTTCTCAATATTCGTATACATTGATGTGGTAATTTAACGAATAATTTCTTAAATTGTAGTTAACTAGTAAACATATAATTGAAAATATTCCTTACAAGTGTTTCTTTCAAGTTGGCCTTGCAGCAACAGTGTTGTGTCCTGTAAGCAACACGAGTGTGGTGGTGTTGCTGCAGGTGCAGGAGTTGAGCAGCAACGGCAACTGGGCGAGTCTGGAGAAAGGCATGGAGGCTGTGCTGGACCACAACAGTGAGGCCTACAGCCAGCTGCAGGCTGCACAGACAGTGTGAACCAGCAGCTGCAAGGGCCACGCCCAGCTGGTCTCAATGAGGCGGCCGGTCTGTCGACATGCCCTTCCACCAGTGAAGGAGACACCATTCTGGGTGGGGTGGTATCTTGCGGACTACTGCAGCTGGTGAAGCTGCTGCTAGGACATGGGACTGCGATAAACCAGAGGGGCGTCTACGGCACTACGCCCGTCCCGAACGCCGCCTACAACTGCCAGTTGCAGGAGATGCCAGGCCGTCAACTCGGAATACGGAAAACGAAACCTTACCCAAGATATCCGTACAGAGTTCCCAGATGGGTTTAGTTTATGTCTCCAAAATGGCGAATTTTTTGTCTGACAACGCCTTCCAATTTTTTTTTGTTTTTGGGATACACTTGATACAAACTACATTACTTTACTGAAATGAAAAGTAGTTTCAAATAAAATTTTATGTTATAATTCTTAATTGTTAACCAAAGAATAGATTCCATGACGAAAGCATTATTGATTGAGAGACGTACCATGCATCGCCCGCAGAAAGTAACAGCAGACTTCTTTAAACGCGTCTACAACGCTCTCAGGGCCGGAAGTACTGGCTATGTTATTTAGAATGATGTGATGTGCATATGAGAAGTTTTAAGTTTCAAGTATTCTTTGGAGGACTTGCACGATGTGCAACATTCGCCATGAACATTGACATGAATTCACACACGCAAAAAGGAAGTATACAAGAATTTCCATTGTCTGCCTGTTTCTTGCTTCTATTTTGTTTTCGCGTCATTTATTAATATCGAGAAAAAAATGACAATAAAGTTTTTACTTATAATAACTGGCTAGTTTTGATAAAATCTTAAAATGTATTAACACTAAAATATTCCCTATAGCCCTACAATCTAAATTTGATCACAAAAAATTACTAAAATGGCTTTAGTAAATTTTTATGGATAATGTTTACTTTAAGTAGCACAAACCACGGCAAATCGCCCAATCTGGCAACCCTGAACTCGAAGAGCAGGTTCTATGGTATTCCAATTCGTAGTTAAAATTATTTTTTGCATGTTTAAAGAGAATATTTGCAGCCTGCGTATCACTTAAATAAAAGCTTTTTGACTTTAGACATCGCAGAAGCACATTGTTGGTCACATATTTCAATTTTAATGGTAGTAGTGCAATTTCATATACGTGCCACCCACACCCGTTAGTTCGTGCAATGTGCATTCTCGTGGATGTTCGTGTGAAACTCTTTGTAAAGTAGTGTTTCGTGTTCATGATTATGGGTTATAATCCCACATATGTATATGTTATATGAATGAAATAACTGTGGATAAATAACACATTCAGTAATTGTGCTGTGGCAAACGTAACTAATTATTTAAATTAAAAACAAGAGGCCTGCCATGCTTTGCATTAACTGCCAATACAACAAAGCGAACGTTTGAAGTTCACTGTGTGTTCGGATGTTGGCAATACCGTAGAACCTACCTTGGCAAAGAAATGAGTCAGATAAGGCTCTCTCATTATACCGTTTAGCTGTAACTGTTTCCTTGTATGTAAGTTCTTCTGTAACCGCCGTCGTGGATGGTTCTCGTTAATTAGCCTGGGCGTCGTAGGTGCGACGTCTTTGTGAGTGCGTGCCGTCTACAATGCTCGCTACNCACCGTCGTGGATGGTTCTCGTTAATTAGCCTGGGCGTCGTAGGTGCGACGTCTTTGTGAGTGCGTGCCGTCTACTTTGCTCGCTACTTTTTCTGCCTTTAAATTTTTCGGTTTTTTTTTAATTTGGCGTATTTTTTGCTGTTGTGTTTGTTTACAATTATTTTATTTTTTAAATGTTGGTTTTTTATAGCTGTACAGGTCTCTGTTCAGAGGCCAAACGCGTATTGAGCTGCATTATATTACAATATGCTTGTACGCTGCTTAGACAGTGCAGTGGCAGGCGCAGGACCTCTCTCCCCGCGACGACTGCAGTCTCTGCACTCACCTGGGCTGGGTTCTCCAGTCACCATTCAGCGGCGCACTACCTCGAGAAACTGCATCAATCAGCTCTGATGTATCTCCGAAACACTCATTCAGAGAAACGTATTATTTCAGTTACCACGTGAATCAACTTGATAACGGCATCGTCCAGCGCAATTCCCATGTGCGAAAATCCGGAAGTGACCCTACCGAGAATGCAAACCGGTTTGCCTAAGTGGGAGGTGTTACGAGTAGTTTAACCACAACACCACCCTTCCTTAGCTTGAAATTACCACCGTACACCTCAAGAAGTTCGGCTGTTGAGATGCCCTTTACACGTAAAAACCTCATCACACTACGTGCATCCACGTTTGACAAGGTTTCCGAGAGCAGCAATCTTCCAACTGATATTTCGAGGGTCTCACACAGAGCACATGCGCCATATAATGTCTAGGAGACAAAGCTGTGTTCTTCTGCTCGGCATCGCAAGTAATTCGAAATAGAGGAGAGATATATAATTAGTGAAAGCTTTTGTTGTCTTTCTTTTTGAATCACCCTCGTATAGTAAAATGTTAATTTTTTAATTTATTCACTATTCTATGTATGTAAATACCCCGCTATATGTTTCGCAATATACTCACAGTGACTGCGTTATAGTCTTCAGTGTGCAGGCATAAAGGGATTTTCAAAAATATTACAAATTTTTTAAATAATCAGTTAAAAAATTTGTGATATTGCCAAATTTATAATGTTCAGTACTCACATCAGTCAACAAAACAAATAATATCAGACCGTCACGAACTCCTCTCACTATCACTCCATTGACAAGGTGTATCATAGATAATTGGCCAGCAGCAACCAATAACCAATCACTACCTGAAGTCACCTGGAACATCCAGGCCGATGTCTTCGCGCTGCAACTTCCACTGAGTCTGAAAATGTCCGCTCTACTTCGCTGCAGGCCATAGCTCCATACCCCGCTGCTCTTAGTTAAACACACTCGCTGAACATGATTATTTCTGAGCTCTAAAATAACTCTCTTCTGCGATAAAACTAACTGTATTTAAACCTTCCGCTAAAACTCCTCAGAATGTCACACTCTTAAGCGGCCTTTCCCTTGTCTTGTGTTCAGCAAGCATATCATCACGTCTGAAGTAACAGTAATGGTGTTCGTCAAACAGCGGGCTGTGGACAACCCTTGCTTGGTGTCCGTCAAGTATGTTCGGGATGATCCGTCTTGAGACTATACTCCTCGCCCAAGTGCATGGAGATTGAAGAGGCCAACCTAGCATCGCTGTTCGGAGTGTGAAATGATGAACAGTGGCAACAGCTACCCGCGCGTCACTTCGTAGTAACCATGGGCACGTGACGTCACTTTGCTCGTTGCAGAAACACGCCAGAGGAAAGCACGCCTAACACATGCCATTGAGACGCTTCTCAAGCGGGAAGAAAACATTATACTTTCTCGAATATTCGCCACGATGCCACATGATACGAGTTGTCAATCAAGCAGTAACATTCCAGCCGTGTCATTTACCCTTCACGCCACACCATCCACTACTTTGGTAACAACATCCAGGTCTATGACTCATTTGAGCTACGGTGTTGCAGTGGTCAGACTATTCGTCTCCCATCTGGGCGAACCAGGTTTGATTTACGACGGGATTATCATGCTGGATAATTACGCTTGATTTTCTCGGGGATATTCTATCTCCGACACTTATGCATTCTGGTGCAGCTCCATACTCACTTCACTTCGCCCTCATTGGTACTGTTTAATACGTTTCTCTTATAATGATATTGCTGTAGTATATAGAAATAGTATGTCCGAGGGCAAGGGCGGTGGGCTGAGTAGCGGCCGCCATCTTGGATCAGCCATCACAGATGACATCACAGCCTTCATCCTGTTTCCGACCACCAAATTGTTTGTATTCTAGAGTTGGTTACTAGGGCTGCTGCTTTTTTTATTTCGTAACTCAATATATCGTTGGGAGTAGGGTGTGATCGAACTGCCGAACCTTGGGTCGTCATGCAGACGCCTTAGACCATACAGCTATCGCGAAATGTGCTAGGGCAAGGGTTTAAAAGAAGTAATAGCGTGTGTATGCAGGGAGGGATAAATATATTTTTGTAATTATTCTAATCCATAGTATTAATTTTTTATAAGTGTCTTTTTTTACCATCCCGGGCTTACGTAAACCAGCAATAATTTTGTTTGCATAAAGACGTAGACATGCAAGAAAACCTTTTTCATACACACATCATTGTTTTATACGTAAATTTTTTCTTTACAAGTATATTTTTAAGTTTTTTCTTTCTTTTGAAAAATATACCTTAGAATTTAAAATCTATTATTATAACATTTGTATAATTCAGTTTTTATTTACATATAACTTTTTTTTATTTAACAAATTTTTTTTTCATTTGCCAGTCATCCATCTTTTAGTTTGGAACTGCTTGTCCTTCCTTCGGTCTGGACTGGTATAATTTTAGGCATCGCCCTCCCACTTTACCACCCGCATGGCTGCAACCATACGCGCGCGTCTCCAGCCGGGTACGGAGCAATAAAGTACACTCATACAGTAATACTGAGATATAAAACACATATACTAAATCTTCACGATGTTGCAAAAATGCGCTTAGTAGGTGGGTTACAACGCCGAAATTTATACTAACCTAGGAAAAAATTGCACCTTGGACGGAAGATACAACAAGAATAAAGAAAACAGCCTAAATTAAGTGAACGAAAAAATTGTCGATAAGGAGGAAGAAAAGAAAAGAAGTAGATAGAGAGGGTGGGTAAGAACAATACCACCTCTAGTGGTACAATGGGCCAAGATGTCGTAACTAAAAAATATATTACCCAACAACCCCGGTAAAGAATAAGGGTTGGTACCCCCAGGAATTGGCTTTAAACTCTTGTCGGAGGCCAAAACCGAAGTCGCGACCGAAATCCCTATGCAGGAGTCCACAAGCGAAATTTCCGAAGTGATATACTAGTTGCAAAAATCTATAGTCAAAATCTCTTTCATGGTGACATATGCAACAGTGTACCAGGGCTCATGCGTGTGTGCTGTAAAAACAGTAATCATTTTCATCTAAAGTGAATAATTATTTTTAGCCGAGGGTTTATGCTGAGGATTGAAATCGCTTCAGATTTAACACTTCTACCCATGCACCCAGGGAAGAAATGAAAATTAAATTTTTATAGCTGGTGGATTTGGTATAGGTGAAATCGCTTGCGATTTGATACCTCCTAGGTGAGGAACTGCCCTTGCATCCCATCTTTATTCACCCTGCACCCAGGGAAAAACCCTTAAAATTGAACATTCCAGTCCCCCTACCCCCTAGAACATTTTTGGACGAACTAGATCATTACTTCAATCAGCACTATATTCATCATCAATTGCAAAGCTGCAATGGCGAACTGAACCTCCTTCATACTAAATGTGACAACCTGACGATATATAAAATTAATATTGCATGTGATCTAGCATGCTGTCAGTAGTAGCTAAAACAATCAAAATTTTACATGCACACAACATTATATGCTTATATTGGATAGACGTACTAATACATTTCTCTTATTTTCTTCTCTTCTTCTCATTTTCCTTCATTTATTCTTAATTGCTACACAATACAACCATATAATACTGTATGATTTTTTTTTATTACTCATATCCATATGGCTTTGTCAGTATTCCGCCATCCAATATCCGTTTCTTATCGTCCTGCCATGTGAGCTCGACTTTGTTAACACACTGGGTGCAAACTTCGTGGTGGTATGATCTTATTTTATTAATGGTTACACGCGCGACTTACTTCTGCTTCAACAATCTTAAGTAATCTTTAAATGTAATTTTATTTTTCACGCTGGTATTCTGGATTCCTTTTACCTTCTTGGTTACTTTGCCACCACATACATAACTGAAATTCATTTTGGCACACAGCACCACGAACTCGCTCATCAGTTCGCCACTGCACTCGTCTTTCAATTTCCCCTCCACTTTCCTGTTGGTGGAGGAGTAGCAGGGATGATTGGGTATATATGAGCTAGCATCCATCTCTTCCATGAGCGTGGCGTCTGTGGCCAGGCCTGCATAATAATCCTGTGTTTCAATTTTATGTATTAATGAGTCAGTATCTGTATAGAATAGTTAATTGTTTTATTTTCACTTATTTATCATTTTATGATATAGGCTATACGATAAGGTTTTGGACAAGTCGAGCACTGAAAATCCTGCGTAAATAGGTATATCAACGAATATCGTTTCTTTTTCCATTTTCATCAGGGATAGGTTTTCGTCTTAAATCGTTCTGCACTTAAAGGTCTGCTTGGTTCTCAATTTATTCAGTCTTCTTTCATTACACACTAATTGCATTACTTGCCTATTCCTCTTATTATCCATCAATTTTCCAAACGTGGTGTTGTTCATCAGCCTAAAAAAATGTTTTCATAATCACTGCTCACTGCTTGCCTTTTTCCGTGTTGATGTCTGTGTAGGGCTTGAGCCATGCCTCTTGCTCGAATTGCAGCACACGATGGATTTTGGTTACTTTGAACTCATGGTCAATTGCTTAATTCAGGTTCATATAATGCACATTCATTACTTGCTACATCGTCAACAATTCTTTGTTCTTGAAACCTAGAGGACACTCGCTGGGCAAGAATGGGAGGTCTTTGCGCAAGTCGTGGAGTTTTGCAGGATAATGTACGTCTTCCTCCAGCACATATCCAATCACACCATCATCTGGCACCACCGTGACATTGATGTCCATGCTCACCCACTGGAAGTCAAGCACGGGGAGGGGCATAGACATTGGCCAACCGTACAACTTGTTCGCGTCTATGTACTAGAGGTATATGGGTGCCTTGCCGGCATCATGCGTGGACGGAATGTACATGTTATTGCTTTTGCAATACGCCTCACACGTTGGACCACTACACCTGTTATGCCTTCTTCAATTAATAAATATTTGTCGTAATCTGTTAGCAGTTCCAGCTCGACCTTGGCGTGCTTCAACATTGCGTCGAACGAGAAGCCCGGTGCGCTCACGTAATGGACACGGTCCAGGCTACAGTTTTCCAGGCACAGTTTCCTGAAGTATTCAAATACATCTGACAAAAACCAAACATCGATCTTAAAATAAATGTAACAATAATCTTATTTTGTTATATAGTCGAATTTGTCCAAGACCTTAAGTGCATGAGCATAATCTTCTTCTGTGTCCGTCAATCTGTTATAAAATGTATCACTGGGGCAGCCGCGTCTCTTCAAGTTTCTGCAGGCTGTCTGCGTAATCATAGGGGAACACTTCCTTTCTCCCTACTAATTACAACTCTTCTGGGCTGAAGAACTTTGCTGTATTTTTCAGCTGGTCTCTTGGAAGGTTTTGGGTGAGGGCGGCAAGGCTGCCAGACATGAAGTGGATGGTGTCGATGAATTGGAGTGTTAATCTCACCCAGCGATTTCGCGAACGTGATTAATTTCTCCTCTGTTAAGGGATAATGAATATATTTTCTTTCTCGTACCTCAGATGTTTTAAAATAAAGTTCTCGTCATACATCAATATGTGGAATAAGACAGGTAATCTTTAGGATGGCGGTGGAGTTTGTGGCAGTTATTGCAGGAGGCCCCAATGTAGTTTCCGGTAAAGTGGTCGTGGTCCATTACCTTCCACTTGTAAGTTGTGAATTTTGCGGCTTCATGGGTTGACTTGTTTCATATATTTGCTTCACATTATTTCCAACGTCCACGGTTTTCTTTATAAAACCATTTGTCCTTACTAATTGTTATATATGTACCAAGTTTAGTGAAATATGGTTGAAGCGTTCAAAAATGGTAAAATGGCACACACTCCAACACAAACCCACATACACATATACACACAGACTCACAGAGAGACAAGTTATCTCATAAGACTTTTTTTTGTTTATAAAGTATGCTAAAAATACAATAGAATTATCATTATGGAAAGAAATGTTTCGCAGTGTAGTAAACAATTTCGATTCCGAATTGAAAATGAGATTTTCTCGTACGTTTAGTAAAGCACCTTTGTATGCAAAATCTTTGACTAGCACGATTTCGAAAGCAAAATAAATGTTAGGCATTTTACACGAAGCAATTATCTGGGAACGAAAAATAAGCAATAATTATAGGATTCAAAATTATTTAACAAAAAATTACCGACTACAACAAACTGAACATAGGTGTTTTCAAACATTTAGAGATAAGTATCTTGACCAAAACAATGAGAATCACGCAAATAACGTTTTCCAAGCTATTCAAGTAGATATATTATTCTTAATTTTTAGTTTAAATGTTAAAAGCAAAATAATATAAATTAGTCGGGCATAAGGGCAGAGGGCACAGGCGCAGGTGACGTCATACTATGTCATTCCGGTCAAATAAGGGTTATATTGGATCAATGTGACCTTTGACTTTGATATGTAATATTGACCTGGTTCCCATAACCTTGGTAGACGCTTACACAAAAATAAAAAAATAAAAAAATTAAAGAAAAATTATAAAAAGTTAATGAAATTAAAATATATTAAACTAAATATCAAAGCATCTACATGTTGGAGAACCGCGGTTCGATGACAGGTGGATGGAATGAGCTCGTGATACGACCGACCCTCACCACGTCGGCCAGTGCCCATCTCGTCTGCCATGTCATATGTTGATGACCTTGACATCGACATTGAACTTCAACATTAACCTTGGATGACCTTGAAGCCAAAAACTTCTAAAAGTACCTAAAAAAAGAGAAGAAAATTTAAAAGAAGTTGGTAACCTAGGAAAAAATTACATCGACGACTCCGGCTACCATGTTGGATGCAAGCGACTTCAACCCAAACGACCTTGAAAAAAAACAATCGAGAAGAAATAGTAAAAAATTAATCATAATTTCATAAAAGTCAACTAGAATATTATGTTACTGACTACGAACCCCGTGTGAATTATCGGTGACCGTGAACCTTTACCTAGACTTCGTGCCCTTATACTTGCATTATTTAGAATCCAAAAAAAAATTGTATAACTGTTTTAAAAAAACCTAAATACGAAATAAAATTTCTAAAAATATTTATAAAACATAGACATTTAATTAATGATATTTATTTTATAACATTACAAAAGAAAAAGAAAATTGGTATTTTTTTTTTTTTAGTTTTTAGGGTTTGGAAGACTGGAACCGACCAGCCACCATGTTCTGACGTTACCCAGCCACCATATTAAATCCAAGTTACCTTAACCTTGACCTTTTACTTTAAACCTATATCGAATAACTTAAATTAAACTTCAAACCTAAGTTTAAAAATTAAAACATTATTTAATGTATGAAAAAAAATTATATATATTCATATTTATAAAATTATTAAAACTAATTTAAACAGCCTCCATTGAAGGATACCACCAATGGACTTGACTGTACTTTGCTGACATGAGGGATCCATCTCCTAATTTACATGGCAACATACTCGTACTCTGCCAACGGCGTGTTACAATGTGTACATTGACTGATCCTACCTGGTAATTTTTCCCAAGCATCAAGGGTTCAGTGGCGTTGTTCTCGCCCTCGTAAGTCGTTGAGCCTTATGACGTTCTGTGAGCAAATGAACAGTAGTGGTGTTAAATAGTGTTTTGTAGAAACTGATAGATCATATGGGCTCTTCGGAAGGCGTCTGGCTTTTAAAGAATAGGGTTCTGTTAATAAGCAAAAAGTATAAAAGTTTTCTAGCAAATCTAGTTGTCACAATTCGTCTTTCTCGACCGTTTTAGAGCCATTAGCTGCGAAGTATTTACATCTGCTGTCCCTTCCGTTACTGCCAGGAAAATTCCTGATAACACCTCAGCGTCAGAGATATTTAGTGGTGACAGTTATTTCAAAGACATTCTTATGGATTTTTCTAAATGCATAAAAGTATACTGGTTACTTGTAACAATATTTGTGAATTATATTAAAAGACTGAAAAGTTTTGTTCCATACGTGAGTCAATGGGTCAAAAATTCGTCTCTGCTCCTAATTTCTAAATGTGTCTGTGTACGTTGAATAAATACAGTACTTAATTTATGTCTTTTATCCGTGCATTGTGGGAGACACTGCTGCGACAATGGACCAGTATGACTTCCGGCCACTTCTGGTGCCTTATGAAGTCCCTGTCATGATACATCTTACTAGGCAGGTTTATTTAATTATGGTGCACAAGATGATATACGGTTGTGGTTAGTTATAAACATTTAACAATTAATAACGATCATTAGTGTTGTTACATGAGAAGCGAATATTTTTGTATGTAAGATACAAATTAAGTAACACAAAAGAAAACAAGTGGCATTACTGTGAGGAAAGTATAGAGGTGATTGCCCATGGAGACATAACCGTGGTCAAAATGCAAACTAAATGGCTAGCTGTGTTCAAGGCGATTGGTAAACTGATCGTCGTGTGAAAAATAATGTTAGAATTGTTATCAGCAATTCGGGATGAAAGGAAGCGTGTTTTGCGTCTCGACCATCAAAAGGATATCTGGGGAAGACCTTGTCTCAACCGGGACCTACTGGAGCGACTAAATAGCAAACTGTTAATGATTACTCCGGCCAGTGACGGGAATTACTGGCATAATAGTTAACCGAGTGGGATATTCTTGCTTTAGAATAAATGGTCCTGCTTTATAAAAGACTGCCTTAATCCACAACCACGCAAGATATATGGACGTACTTGCCGTACAGTAAGTCGCAAAACTCGATCGTCGGTTTTGCTTTGGTGCGTGTTATCAAACTTACCGAAGATAGTCTGTTGGAATTTGTTGAGAAATATTTTTCAAGTGGCCGTCACAGTGACCGCCGCAAGCACCCTGCCACAAAACAAATACTTACGAAACCAAATAATAATAAATTCATATTTAGTTTTAAAATGTTAGAGTTTCGAGTAAATTATTGTTAATAATTTGTATACATATCATGGAAGAGCAATAATTCTCGTTTCAGATTTATTTCAAAAGTTGTTTATTTTAATTTTTATGAAAAATGTGTCATTTAAAATTTCGCATATCTTGCTAAATTCAGGACCCCAAAAATTATCTTGCTGTGTATAAATATACCCGCGATGTCAACTATTTAAAAAAATCTTCAAAGTTTCGTTTCATAGTTAAATAAATGAGATTTTTTTTACTATTTATTGTTGGACGATAAACATCAAATATAAACATAGATATTACGCTTTGTAAATAGAACTTATGTAATAATATGTAGTTTACATCACTCTGGGTTTTAAATTCGCACTGGAATTTCTAGTGGGCAAGCCTCTCGTAGAAATGTCGCAGTGGATATGTGATACTACAATTGTCGCATAAAATACGTTTTTGGGGATTACCGGCACTCCGCAGATATGTAAATGTCAGCCAGACTANATACTACAATTGTCGCATAAAATACGTTTTTGGGGATTACCGGCACTCCGCAGATATGTAAATGTCAGCCAGACTACGAAATATTTCTATGTACAGGGTCTCTAAACATGTGAGATATGAATAATTGATAATCGATGATAAATTTTGCAACATACTTACATACGGCTGATTCAATATGTATATTGGATTAGCCACGAAGTTCTATGCCTGCAGTGACACAGTAACGTAGAGGCGTATGTCGCTTCCTCGCTGCAACGACAGCCTTCTGAATACGGTTCCAGGACAATAATCCAATAGAAACCTCTCCCCCACGTATCCTGGTCACAAGCAAAAAATTTTAATTTACTTTCGCGTCAATACGGTGTTTGACAGTTACAAATGGTTTGCCGCGAGTTCCGACGGAGCACGCCTACCAAGTTTCTTGTTAGAGAACGTAATATTGATTTATAGACCATTATAACACATCAGCATAATCCATAATTACTCTGTCAGACTGAGTGATGGCTGAGCTTCCCTGCTCTCATCGGTGATTTACTTATAGTCCTCGCAGAATAGTGCGATGTCTTTGTAACCGTGACTAAATATTGGAAGGTATTTCTAAATTACACATGTTATCTATTATAAAAATGTTTAATATACAGGAACGTTTTTCAAGTTGATATTTATTNATATTTCTAAATTACACATGTTATCTATTATAAAAATGTTTAATATACAGGAACGTTTTTCAAGTTGATATTTATTCATGAATTCACATGAGCACAGAAGAACCAATATTTATAAATTAATATGCAATGCCATAAAAATTGTTACTACATTATGAGAAGAATACGTAAATGCGAATGAAACTTGCCGCATGCAACAGAAACTATGGAATAAATGACCGATTAAAAATTTAAAATCAATGAGCCTTTTATTTGGAAAAAATCGTACAGTTGANAGAAACTATGGAATAAATGACCGATTAAAAATTTAAAATCAATGAGCCTTTTATTTGGAAAAAATCGTACAGTTGATATGAACGTTTTAACTGTTTACACTGGCGATATAATATTTCGTGGAGACATAAAAATGTAAATTGATTTTTCTGGAACATCGACCCATTAATGTTGCAAATTGCGATTGAAGATTTCCAGAATCGTTGATGATTGAATTTGCTCTCCCAGCTGACTCCACAAATGTTCTATAGGTCACAACTTTGTAGACCGGCCTGGTCAAGGAAGTGTGGCGAAAACCTGTAGGCAGTCCCGTGAACCCGTGCATTATACTAGTACACTATCCTGTTTGTAAATAGCATGCTGGAGCCGGGCCATGAAGGAAGCACACTAGGCCGCAGAATCTCCTTAACCAAAGTTATCATGATCAGTTTTGGGAAAGATAAATATTTTAGGTTTAGAGAGAGTTATAATACTGCAGTCTTAAAAATACTGTGGGTCGTTGAACAGTTAAATCTCGATTTCTGAGCTATCCAGTGCCCTGCCATACTCGATTTTATTTGTCGTCCTTCTCCCGATTGAAACTGAATCCTCCGCTTTAGACTTTTGTTTAACATGTCCCCATTGTGCACAACCTGTCATAACAATACCTGTGTAGGAGGCCACAGGCGAGTTTGGTAAACTAAGAAACCTTTAGAGAGAGCCGGAGTGGAATGTCTAAACTTCTTTAGGAATGTGCAAGGAACACCACGAAATGTGGGTCCAGCAAACATCAGGACATTACTAAATAAATATAACAAACAACATGCAGTCACCACCTCTAGCGCACAACGGCGGCCAATAACAACGCATGACGTCAATCCACACACGTGGAGGGCGCGAAGAGTGGACTGTCTGCGAGGATTTTCGTCGGGACAGTCGGTGATTGTCAAGGGGCGAGGTCAGCTGCTGGACCAGGTGCGGCGACGTCCTACCTCGGGGCGGCGAGGCCAGAGTGTGAGACCGGGTGAGTTCCCTCTTTATTACGCTCTATCTCTAACCTTATATACCTTTCTTTCCATCCTTTCTTCCTTGGCCTCATGTATATGTAACAATATTATAACTGCAGGAGAAGGAGTTAATTTACTTTATTTACTCTTTCTATAAGTTTTCTTCTTCTTACCTTAACATTCTATAAAATATTCCCATTACTTTTCATGTTCTTATTATGAGTGGAGTCAGCTCTTAAACTACGCATTGGTAATCCTGGAATTTTCATGCCACCTATTTACAAAAAGTCTGCAAACTGGGATGCCTTTGTTGGAATGGCAATTGATGTTGAATTAAAATTTGCCACGCAGTAGTGGGGGCATGTCTTCTCTTATCTAAGACGCTTTCATTCTATAAATTTATATAACCAGACGCTTTCATTAAAAATTAAACAATTATAAGTAAAAAATAAAATACATATCTAATTTACAGAAAAATTACGCAGAATACATAGCAATAATGTATTGTAGTCAGAGACAACATTACTGCTCACAGGCCGGATTTTCGATTTTAAATTTATACCTATAAGTGTGTGTTAACCCACAGCATGACTGAGCAATTCTACTTTTTTTGGTGAAAAAGATTTTCACGACTATGTCAGTAGCTTTTCTCAGAATTTCACCTTTTTTTTTCATTTTAGAAATGTATGACAGAAGCCCGACTGTGAGAAAAATCTGGACCTACTGCTAAAGCAATATCAGAAATGTTTCTGCAATCAGAAGGATTGCTCGTTATGTAGGGCAATCGTGTTTTTGACGTCTCTAGAGCGCAGCACTCTATACAAGAAAATGGCATTAAAGAGGGTATAACGAGATGGTAATTTCATTGACTGTACCAGTTCCAAGAAACAGGAATATTAGAGGCTGTTATTGAATTGCATGAACAAATGGTTTATCTAGGGGTTTTTATGAGTTAATTTGTTGAATGTTTTGGAAATGACGATCATACCCGATATAATGTGATATTGTCTAGCACAGTGAAAATGAAACTAATAATCCTCTGCACTGAGTATAATTACTCCAGTATTCATATATTCATATATGTTTCACGTATCACGCATATTTCGAGATATTGCCAAAAATATCTGAAAACTGCATTTCTGACCTTACGCATTATGCCGAAACAGTATTAAAATACGTGTATTTATATTGTTACTTATCACTTATTTTAGCTTAATTTTCGAAAGAATGAATTTATTACGAGAAATGTCTCTTGTTTGGGTATGTGTGTATGTGTGTGTATGAGAGATTGTTTAAGGTACCTGGCGAGGATGAACGTATGAATTTCCAACGTCATTGCGAGGACTTCAAAAGTTGCGAGGACCTCGCCCAAGTCTACGGAAGGAAATATTGTGGTTTTGAAGTCTAAGGGACGCATACAGTGGTCAAATTGTATTATTGTCTGAGAGAGTCCTCGTAACGACAGTAGAGATTCAAACGCTTAGTGCAGCTTACTGCCGCCAGGAAGTGCTCTTGTCGATTGTCGTTACACACAGTGTGTATGCGATTGGTCGCCTGCGTATGGACTTAGGACTTTTAACACACTTCCTATTTATACACTTATGTGAGCGTCTTCGGTGTCTGTGAGGACATCGCTTCCTGTAAATGAGGAAAGAATGATTGAATTTTGTATGTATCTGTAAACACCGAGTAATACAATTATCCTAAAGCTCTGACGAATATTTTATGTTGAACAGTATTATTAATAAGTAAAAATAGCATGGGAAACGTTTATTCTCTTAACCCCTGTGTACGATTTTATTAATTTTATAATACTTTGCTTTATGGAATACATTTTTAAAT